>UZAN01044823.1:10429-34746 GCA_900618425.1 Echinostoma caproni
CAATCCACGGGTATTTTCCAGTATATATATATATATATATATTTGTGTGTGTGCACCCACGAAGCCTATAACAATCTTTCTATTTTAGCGCACACTGTAGGACATCAATTCCGCTGTTCCAATACTGAACCAAATTTCAGGTTTTGCTTTCATTGTGTACATGCTGTTGGGACCGTCTGAATGAGATCCAGCATAGATTATGGTTTGATTCTTTATATTAGACAGATGACATTTTTATTGTATTGTATTGTAATAACTTCTGCAAGCATGAAGCCCACAAATCAAAAATAAAAAATATACAGTTTGGTGCAAGGGAGAAAATGAAAATAACAATGAAAAAAACAGGCGATTTAAGTTCCAAAACTGTTAACAAATTCGTTGAAAACCTGTTCTTAGTTTACAAGAATACGTTCTAATGAGGGTACTGTGAAGTTACGAGAAATGTTTATTCTAGAGAGAACACAACGATCTTGTGATCTAGTTGAGGAATGGGAACAACAGAAAGTTAGATCAGCGTGTAGCGGATGTGTGGAGTCGATGAGAATCTTATGCGCAAACTTTTCGCATACATTCAAATGACGTTCGCATAAGTTAGTTATCAGCTCCTTTCGTGGGATTGAAGAGACACAGCTAATGATGGTCAGTCCACGTCGAAGCAAATTAAAATCTTTCTTAAGGAGGTTGAGAAAAATAACAGGTGAACAAAAAAAGTAAATCAGGGAAAACACTGATACACAAAGTTGGAAATAATTGATTGTGGAATACGAAACTGGCGAAGTTTACGGATACGAGAAAAACGTCGTCGAAGCTTACTGACGATGTGTTGAATGTGAGAGATCCAGTGAAGATTAGTATCAATAAAAACGTCGAGGTATTTAATACAGTTTACCCGGGATACTGGTTCGGATGGGAAAGAAGAGTGTGATAGTCTAAAGAGACATTCGAAACATTTGGAGGGATTAAGAGATAGGCTCGATGTGGCGGAAAACCGTTGGACCAAGTTGTCAGAAAATTGTGAAAGACTAAAAGAGTCAGAGATGGCCTGGCACAAGACCACATCATCAGCATACTTGAAGAGAGAAGTAGGGGTGCAAGCAGACAAGTCACTAATATACTTTGAAATAAGTATAGGAAAAGATGTGCACCATGGAGTACTCCAAAGCTGTTCAACAACGGTTTGAATTTCTCTCGACCTAACCTGGTACACTGAGTTCTCCGGTAGAAGTAGTCGCCAAGCCAAGCTGATAATTGTCTTGGACAACTAAAGGTCTCCAGTTTATGAAAAAGAAGGGAACGGGGATCAGAGTCAGAAGCGGATGAGTAGTCCAGAAACACACAACGGACAGATTTCACAGAATCATTCAAATTTTGGTAATTTTCAGTAAAAGAGAGGAAACTGCATCCAGCGTGCCTCTGTTTGGTTTATAAGCAAATTGAAGAGGATCATATGGGACATCAATGGAAGACTGAATGCGCTTAAGAGTAACACGTTCTCCTTGTTTAAGTCCAATAGAGATTAAAGCAATAGGACGAAAGCGTTTAGTTAGAACGTTTTAAGTAGAGGATTTGGGAATGGGAACAATTGTTACTGGTTTCCAACAGTCTGGTATGGAGCAGGTTCAAAAATGATGTGAATATTTCACTGAGAGAATAGGCCCCATATCCCAGAAGGGAAGATGAAAGATCATCGGGAACAACACTGCACGTGGTTTTCACGGTATGCAAAAGCTCGCATTTAGTTTACAGTTACTTTTGAGTAATGTGTAGGATAATTGATATTGATTGATTTGGACTGACTATCCTTCGGACTTCACTTTCACGAACAATCCTCAGTCCATTGATTCAACCATAAACTCGTAAGTGCTAGACTCGAGTTTCGCTCGTATTAGAGCTCATTACTGGTGCATATTCACCGTCCCACGGTCAGGATTTGAACTTCGGACCCATCGCATGGAAGACGTGTGTGTTACCACTGTGTCATCCAGCTCATAGCATGGTTAAACCCAATTGCCAATTCATATTTGTTCAGATGTTGTCTTCAATGATAGTTAGTTCATTGTTGGTTCGACAGCAACGAAGAGAGACACAGATGACAACCTGTTAACTCTAATCGAAAGTGGCGTGATGTCAAAGATAGCTTCGAGGTGTTTAAACATTTGACCCATAGAAATATTCAACAAAGACAGATGTTTACAATGGATGTCAACTTGCTATTCACAAACGTTCAGCTACATGAGGCCATTGGGATTATTTGTCAGTTAATTGAGGAGAAGAATTTGCAAATCGGATTGCCTAGCAGGGAAATGTCGCGACTTCTACTTCTTTGAAAGTCAAACGTTAAGTTCTCGTTCCTCGGACAAGGATATAGACAGACAGATGGGGTCACCATGGGCAGTCCTTTGGGACGGATTCTTGCAGACATTTTTCTTGGTCACCTAGAAGAAAGGCTTGAAGACGACATTTCAAAACTAGATCTATACTGTCGCTATGTTGATGACATCTTCGTCATGGGCAACGTCAAGAAAGACGGAGAGAACCTATTCCATCAGCTCAACACAATTCACCCCAACATGCACCTTGCTGGTCACGACGAACGGGATGATTGTATCGAGCTTTTAGACACAAATATTATCATAGTATTATGATCACCTTATATATGTAAACGCCTGATACGATATATCGAAAAGAAATTTCTTCGTGAATACCGTTTTCTACATAAATATTACTCGTCGTCCAGATGGATCAATTAGGAGATATGTCTTCAGAAAGAACACGTGGTCTGGGCAATACTTGAACTTCACGAGCTTCGCTCCCATGAGATACAAAATTGGTCTCGTTCGCATATTATTTCATCGAGCTCGTGAAATATGCACAGAGGGCTGTTTAAACGATGAAAACGGCGTCCTAAAAGAAGCGCTACAAGCAAACGGATATCTAGGCTCATTCATCACCAAGTCCAGTAAAGTGACACCAAAAGTAGACAACCCGATCACTGTACCCAAAAAGAAAACGTTTTTGAAGTTGGTATACAAGGCAAGGACGTGAGTGAATTCGTTAGCAAGCGGTTGAACTCTGCTGTGGATCTATTAGGCAGTTGACCCAATCATTGTCTTCATTACCACCCGGATACCAACGAAATCGGTGAAAGAACCATTGCCCCCTCCACTAAATCAAATTGTATTAATCACTCCAAGTTTGGATGATCAGCCTTCTACATAGACAGGACAGAGAGGCAGTTACGTCACCGAATGACCGAACACATCCCGGTGTGGCTTAAGAAAGCAATGGACAAGTTTGCAACTGATGCGTCATCGAATGATCAGAAAAAGTTTAGATCTTGAATAACGCAACACTTATTCGATCAAAAATACTGTAACTCCACCCCACGCATACCAGGTCATATACAATACAGCAAACAAAAAGTTACTGAAGTTTACGGAGGCCCTAGCCATTTAGACTCTCAAACCCGATCTATGCAAACAACGTGAATGGTTAGTCACATTAACTTTGCTCTGGTGATTGACCCCCTGCCTTCTCTCGTCTCTTTATGTGTTTTTGTGTTGTGTTGTCCGTTGTGAATAGCGATCTTGTCTCCGTCTTAAATCTGTTATCTCACTGACTATAAAAAGTCACTTTGACTGCAGTATGCACGTGCACAAATACAACGAAATAACCATGGATACATTGTGCAAATCCATGTTTCTGACTTCTCTGTTCAAATTTGTTACGGGAAAACAGTGTTTTCGAAAGCCTCCCACCAAATCAGGACTTTCATGAAGGTTGTGGGCTGATTTACTACCGAACATACAAGTCCGGAATGATAATCGCATTCACCTCACAGTTACAACAACTGAACAAACAGGAATTGTCAATTCGGTTTAACCATACTGTGAGCTGGCTGGCACATTGGTGGCGCAGACGCCTTCCATACGATGGATCCAAAGTTTAAATCCCGGACCGTGGGACGGTGGATATGCACTAATGATGAGCTTCAATATGAGCGAAATTCGAGTCTCGTGCATCCGAGTTTATGGTTGAATCGATGAACTGAGGATTGTGCGTCAAGATGAAACCCGGAGGATAGTCATTTCAAATCAATAAAGATGACACTTTAACTATTATAGAACATGTAATGCAGGGATATCAGTGTTAAACATTTACTCTTTATTTTTGATACCATTCACATTATTTCTATTTTGATTATTTTATCGATTTGCCATTTTTTTATGATGTGTTACCATTCCCATCATTTTTTATTTACAATATACCCATTTATCAAGATCTTAAGTTCGTTTTGTTATATGCTACTTATGAGTAGCCAACTTATAATTACAGAATGTTGTCAGGAGGGGGCATGAAAAATCAACGATAAACTCAATCGAGTTCACAGTCAATGTAAAATCACCTCAAATTTGTGCAAAAATTTCTCAATAAATTCCTGTCACGTAGAACGCCAATATCACAGTTACGAAAATTTGTGTAAAACGATTGAACAATCTTGAAAGTTAGACTTTTAATTAAAGGTAAGCAAACAAAACTGGTTCGCTGACAAAACAAAACAAGCAAGTGAAGCGGTGATTACCACCAACATGTTCACTGAATATCGGCAACGTGGAAGGTTGTGGTTTGGTGTGCAACATCGTTCACTGAAATACTTGCTGTGACCGTGAATATAAGTACAAACTTTGTTTGATATATGCGCCACGATGTGAGCACGAAATCTGGCAAGTGAATCGGAAGTTGAATACCCGTCGAACTCTGAATGAAGCTAGAATAGGAGAAATAAAAAAAAAATTATAGTCCTAATAGAACAAATGCAGAAATGAATAGTCCTGTTTTCGAATAACTCTTCCATGCAATATATAACCCACTCGCCCATCGTTTTGGACTAATTTCCCCAGAGAGGGGGGTTTCGTGTCTATACTGATGAGGCCCACGAATTTATACATTGAACAACGATCAAAGAGAAATAAACTGATATCACGAAATCTCAACGATGGTTGTATTGTAATGATTTGTAGAGCAGAGAGAGAGAGACGCATACAAGCCAGTAAGTGTACTGAAAGTTAAAGTCAACGTGCTTTAACCAACAAGATGGTGTTTCTCCAGTGAAACAACAGTACTTGTGCAGTGCAGGTTGATGACGTCACTGCAGGTGATTTGGGGGCAAAAGTCTATCTTGACCGGGAAGCTGAAATCACAAAGAAAATTTCATCATCAACCAATTTTCCGGTTGGATAAGTGAGTAGGTATAAGCCAATCACATGTAAATAGTCTAGGTCTGAAGTTGAGTTTTGGAAGAAGCGCATGAATGATGTAACATTTGGATTTTCCAGGGCGTGCACATTGCCGTAGATGGCCAGCCATGGAAGGTGTCGTAAGGGCCATCCAAGAAGGTGAATGGTCTTCACACAGGAGACAATCGTATAAATATAAGAGTACAATTAAGTCAATCACGTGTCACGTGGACATGAATGGGAAAAAAACTGGTAATAGTGATGCTGAAATGGCAAGTAAGTAGTGATCGATCGACGGAATAAGAAAATATTAATAGTCACCCTTCAAGTTCTTTTTACTTATTGGATAAGTATTTGTCAACTCACTTATCAGGAACCGATTGGGACCAAGCAACCACTGTATCGAGATATGCGGGAATGAGAAAGATGGACGATGGTGGGTGAGTTCAGAGTCAGAGCCTTCAAGACAATGCAAAATTGACCCCAGCTCCTTGCCCAATGCCACCACCAATGTGTTATCATGATATGTTACATGTGAAAAAGAATCTGAATACAAAAATACAAAGAAATGTTTAGATAGTTCGTGTTATCTATAGATAATTAAACGCAAATTACCTGAAGGCTCATGAATACAGTGAAGAATAATAGAATTAGTGCTCTAAACGAGTAAGAAGAAGGACAATGCGTGACCAACTGTATTTTTAGAGTAAGACCTGCAGGAAAAGATTAAGACGTACAACGAGACAGTTTGACTCACCATGTTTTTGAATAATATTCACATTTGTGAGTAGTACGCAAAAAGATGCGGTTAGCGGTTTCTTTCAACTGTCAAAAATTAACAAGACCTCTTAGTGCGAACTGCTGTTTCATTTGTTATCCTTTGTGCTGCCGGGAATTGCGATCGCATGTTTAAACTGAGGTATTTTGTTATGTGTACGTCAAATTATCCATACCCTTACTCTGGTTCGCAATAAATAACTCTCATCAAGCCAGCACCGGTCTTCTGGGGCTATATCGAATGCTGTCGTCCCGAGGGTGAAGATTTCATAGCTTGCCGCTTTTGAGGATGGAGATGTGCGGACTTTCACGAACGAGTTCGAGGATATCGCGTATCTGGTGGGGATATGGACAGACCGGGCCGGGGTTAGCTACCGGTCCTCCGAACACAGCACAAGGGCCGGTTGAGGGTGGTATTGGATGAGGCGCGAATAGGCCCGGAGACGACAGAATGATTCATTGCAAACGACGCCTTGATCGTAGGTTTTGACAGCCCCTGCCCGTAGCCAGAAGGCATTGCGAAGCTTCAGCAGTGGGCGTTGCCCACCCCGCCCCCCTTCGTCGCATNNCCGTGGTCCTGATCACCGTGATAAATCGAGCGCTGCCAACTTTGAAAGGAATCGCTAACGGCTTCGTTTTGCGTACTACTTAAAAATGTGAGCTGTAACTTACAACAATCGGATAAATGAAAATTCTGCAGTTTAGCCTAAATGGGTAAGGTGTAACTGGTAAAACAACAGCGTGTTTTAAGTCAAAGAAGACTGGTAGACAAAAAATGAAATCATACTAATAATAGATCGTTTCCAGCTGTTTGCAGAAATCAACTTTCCCATTCGTATCACAATAGAATGAATATTTCATTGTGACAGGGAACACACAATTTCTGTAGGCACTTTCACCTATTACTCATTAGCGGCCATGAGTCGGGTAAATGTCAGTTTCGTTTTCTTTCACAATGTCACTTTTATCAATACGTTACCAAATGAATGTCCTGCTATTTTAAGTCGATTTCAGTGATAAAGAAAAACTAGATTAAGCTTATAATCACATTGAATGACCACGTATTGTGACCACTTTTGGAAACTGACGGGACTCAAGTGTAGTAATCGAAATCGGTACAGATAACGGATCGCGAATCACGGTTCTAACTGAATAACTGAATCACACTAGAAATTTTACGCTGGAATCTCCTGTTACCGAAAGACAGTAAAAGGGCCTCAAAAGTAATGATTTGTTTGTAGTAAGAAATCCACAGCATTAAATAATCGGTGTATAGAAATGTGGTTGGTCAAACGGATTTCAACCAATCACCGTCCTTGTCGTTTGACTCACACGGCTTCTGTTTGAATCACATGACTGTTGATTGATCGATATTGTTGGCCAATGGAAAGCTTAGGCACTTGTCTGATGTCATTTCGGAGGTGTAACTCACCACACCGCGCTCCAATATCACTATCCTTTTGTGTTACATTGCTTCAGTCGACTTTGGGGTTTTCCTGTGTGGGGGTGAAACGGGTCTTGTGAACAGAGTTCATGATGTTCCGTTCAAATTCGTCAAAAGCGACCTGCAAAATTTAACTCGGGTTATAATTCAGTCTGTTTCTTGTTTTGCTGACTAGACCGACAATGTGCACGAATTACGTATATCAAACAACAGACGAGCGAAAGAACCACAACAGAATGATAGATATCGCGCAATCTCAACGACTGTTGTATTGTGACACTTTGCTGAGTGGAAAGAAAAATGTGTACAGGTGAGTAAGCACGCAGTGTTTTGTGAGAATCAGACAGTCCTTTTGGCCAGAGATGCTATTGTGATGATTTAATTTTAAATTTAATTATTTTACTCTGTTTTGTGGTAGCGGCTCTATAGGGCTTAGGGCTTAATATGCTTATTCAGGTGACGCTATCGAGATTAACATAATTTCCTGTAAGTACCATACAGACATTGAAAAATCTCGTACTGGAAATTCATATAAATGAATCAATCTCATTCGTGGACTTTATTTCCACTGGAAATTATTCACAAGGAATCACGTAATCTGATTACGTGAATCAACTGTTAATAACCATAACATCATAAGTCCAGCTAACTGATAGACTATCACTATCGGAAATCCTAACATCTCTTCTGCGTAAGATGCAACTGGAAATGAAATTGTCAGCAAATTTCTCTGTGATCATCTAAACACTTTGCTGATCATTTACTTTGCAAAACTGTCGTAACTTCGAGGAAAAATTAGCTTGTTTTAGCCACGACGAGTGAAAACCAAAACACAAGGCGTTGGTGACAACGTTTCGACCCTCTAGCTAACTTTTCCTCAATAATCATGAACACGACGTCCAAATTTTTCAATGAGATCCGTTCCATCCATGGACCTCGTGTGATTAACTGTCGTAACTTCACTTGTGGTCCTCCCATCGGTACGGCATGGCAACAGACAGCTTCACTCTCGTTCTGTTGTCTAGGCTAATGATGCCCACAAAATGCGCACAACATAGTAACGGACAAAGGAACGAACCAAAACGAGAACGACCGATATCACGAACCCTCAACGACCGTTGTATTGCGATGATCTATAAAGTAGAGAGAGTACAGTTAAGCGTGCAGAAAATGGAAATCAACGTGCAGTGACCAACTAGGTGGTCTTGGTCCGGTAAAACAACAAGTTCGGAATATTGGAAAGGTAAATGTGTAAAGGGGCTTAATACTTGTATTGTATTGTATTGTAATCAAGCTTTAGCGAGTTATAAATACAAGCTTTCAACCAAAAAAATAGACCACCGTTACAATTCTGGTAAAAACAGGGGAACAAGTGGAATGTGAAAACCTACAAAGGTATGAGTTAATTACCAAATTCATTAGAAAGCTCAGAGTGAACACTTTCCCTGTCGGTCAGTATCCGGGCAAGATAGGATACCAAAGAGTTTCTGTATGCGGATATGCGAGATACGGGATAAGTTTGTACTTGGAACCGGTGCAGGGGTGGGATTTGCGTGCACACAAGTCAGTGTGTAGAGGATGAGTGCAATCACTCAACACTCCGCACCAAACCCACAGTTTTATGTTTGCAATGCAGCTCTACTGTTCAAGTACCACACATAATTGGAGATTATCCAGAACAATGTTTCTTGGTTCTACATTCGGAAAAAAATACCGAGAACGCACACACACACTCACACACACATCTTTCTTTTCTTCCAAGGTTTGATATAACTAAAATTTCAGGGTGGTTAAGGAGGATCTGTTTTCGTAAAATATTGAAACAACCGGGTTGGTTCTTGATTCCGAGGGTTTTTTGTCCTGCAATGTATCTCGGCTCCGAAGGGGGCACAACTTTTCAAATGACACACATTTGATGATTGCTATTGTAGTCTAGTCGGTCTGTGTCGGTATTCTGCACACATTTGGTCTATGTGTTTCCGTCTGATCTTCGTAGGACTAGAATGTCCAATAAAGGGAGTCTCGTGTCGTACTCTCTGTTGTATATGCAGTTTATCCATGGAATGTAATTGTTCCATTCTCGGTGTAGCGGGAATGGAAATCTCTGTAGAGGCAAGTATATACTTCAGCTGCTTCCAGCATCTGGAAAAACACTTCTTTGCAATCTGTTCCCAGTTCAAGATTGACAATTTCAGTCCGTTTAGCTTATTGCCTCTCCTATCTTATCCTTGATGCCCTCAGCCTAATTTCTCATGCCACCCTATCTTATACCGCTTTCCTCGTGAAAAGTGAGATACTTTTTAATTCGTTTTTGTTTAGATTACATGGAAGCCTGCTGTAGTCTTAAGGGACCTAAATATTTTATGAATATTGCTGAAAGTGAAGCTTAATCATGAATCGCTGAGTTGTTGATATCTGTGGTGATCCTAGCTTACGGGATGACGCAAACCTCCGGGTGAAACGTTACAGTTTCTGGACAACTGTGATGAGTCGAGCTTCCCAGATGAAATCAACACGATGACTACACATTACGACTTCTGGACAACAAACCGTAGGTCGATTGTGCCAACCGATCAGAAGCCGTGCTAACCAGACAGAAGCTGTACAACGCCAAGAATACGAGCATGCGATTGATAGATGCCTGGAGAACCAATAAATGTCTTTTTTACATGTTATTGACCCCCTTGATTTTTACCAATAAACGAACTACTTTTCCTTGAGTCGTGGTTAAGTAGGATACCGTCGTGCGAATGCCAATTTGATTCAGTGCTTCCTTGGCGTCCATAGTTCCTACCTTATCTGTATCTGTTAAATACCTGAGTGTCACCCTAACTCATAACCTGTTCTGGTCTACTCATGTCATCAACGTTTTCACAAAAATTTCCAAAATTATCTTTCTATGCTTATAGGCTCAGAAAACTGGCCGTTCCACGTAATCTAATTCTTAAATTTGTGATTGCCCGCATTCTTCCACACTGGCTATACTGCTCCCCGATTTTCATCCCTGGACTGAAAGAAAAATAAATTTTATTTTTGAGATCCTTTAAACTTTTGTCCCGCCGCATTAGAGTTGATAAAGTTGTTTTAGTTGATTTCTTTATTTCCAAGCATCTTGATGCTTGTGATACATTTATTGACAGGATAACACTTGATCAAGGGCACTATCTTCCCCCAGATATCACAAAATCCATGTCAAATCCCCGAACTCGCTCCAAATACCAAATGCTTCCTGCGCGTACTCCCACATATTGAAACAGTGTAGTTCCATATCTTGCTCGATTACAAGCTAATCGTCAGAATACTCCCACCAAAGTCAGGGAATAAACTCTTCATGCACTAATTTTTCTCTCGTTTATTAAAGTGTAAAATTTCTTATATAATCTTTTTTGTTTGCAATTGGTTTTATCTATCCATTGTAAAAAAAATCGTAAACTGCTGAAAATTCACCCTTTTTTGGTGCATCAAGCTTTTCTTCACTTGACTTGACTTGACTTATCTGTTATCTCCTACCTGGAACTTTATGTGACTTTTTTCGCTGAGAAACAATTCAGCTGTGTAAATATCCTATGGAGGGGCAGAGAAGCATGAGTTTGTAAGTAATTCCCATGATAAAACTGTGACTTTAACACGTGATTCCTTAATCCGTGATCTGTGTGTACTTCAACCATTACAATCACCTACTGCAGTGCTGGTCAACGGTTGACTGTAGATCATTTCCTCATCAATATTCACACAATAGTATCATTTGGTCAATTTTCTTGTTTTATTCTTCCTATCACGTTTCCCTCGGTTCCAATTGCAATAATCCATTCGTTTTGTTATATGGAGATCGTACTTTGTTTTGAGTATGCTTCGATCGTACTGCTCTGTGTGCTAGTTTTTGTCTTGCCTCTATCATACTTCGGGATCTTGAACTACCAATTCGAGTGCTTCTCTCCACTGTCTTGTTCTCACTTTTTGAGGCCTCGGAGTGAGGTGAAAAGGGGGCACAAGTATGATTTGATGATCTGTCTGAACTGCATCGTGATCTTTGTGTTCCCCGACGTATCCATCACGCAACCTATGGCTAATATTTCCTGATGTAGTGTGGTCACATGATGCAATATGTGATCAACCCAACCACCCTTGGCGTTCTATGCTGACTTTATCTCATAGTGATCACCTCAGAGGATATCCACTGAAGGTGAAGACTCAGGACAGCCACCTTGATTGCCGGCATTATTCGTTTGTAGTCAGAGTGTGCGGCTTGTGAAATTCTCTTCCATCTGAAGTAGTGTGTGCTCCTACAGTTGAACTATTTAAATCGCAAATTGATAAAGCATTGGAAAACTTAAAATTTCAACAATCGTGAGTGATCATGCACATTATCATTGTTATTTTCTCTTGTGGAAGTTATTCAAAAGATTCTGTAAAAATCCTATGTGGCATGATAAACTTTCGCTATGTTAAATCGCCCATAATAAAACTTTGACTTTGACGTGTGGAGGAACCACATTAATGGTTTACCGTTTCATGTTTTTCACCCCGCCTCACCTCTTTGTTACCTGATTGTGATTAATTATAATTAACATTTTGTTCCTGTGTTCCTGTTTATTCCCTTTTGGTTCAATAGTTTTAAAAGTGATCTTTTTTCAGTCTACTTACGAAAGACTTTAATTAGACTTATGTTCGGGTCTTTCGAATACTCATGCAGGTGTATTGGTAGTCCTCACGAGAAACGCATCATGTTTATAGTGATCACTAAACACTGTGGTGCATGTCAGATGTGAACACATCTGTCACCTACCCTGTTCACCATAAGTTTAACAATTACATCTCCGCCTATTCCACTAGTTTGCAAAGGAAGCACATTCACATAAATTCAACTTAAAAAGGTTGCCGCTTCCGTGTTCCAACATATACGGGCGCGCTGTTCACCGGTGACTCTGGAACTCTGATAACGAAAAAAAATGATTGCTCATAGTTTCCAAACTGGCATTAGATAAACCAACGATTTATTTATCCGTGGTTATGCAACAACCCCGAAATTGCACAAATCCATTAACCGATTGGATTTGATAGTACGCACGGGAGCACTGTGTTGCAATTCATGTGAGTACGGAAAAAAATTGTTTGCTGTTGTCAGGACAGCTGAGGTTATCATACCGAATCTGGATTTTTTTGCACGTACAGTTGTTTACAGTGACTGAACTTTTACACCAAACTCTATATGACGTGAAACGGTTTTTGAGATGAGGTCAGAAACTCACGTGTAATTGTATCAGTTATACTGTCATAGAAAACGTTGGACTGAAATTGGCCATTTTTGTTCGTCTAACGAATAATCAATCTATGATTGACGTAGTTTCCCAATAACTTCATCCGATTTATGAAGACAGCATCAAACGTCAGTTTATCTCAGATCGAATGAGACGGGTGAACAGCTTTTTGCTCGTCAGATTAGATTAAATGTTGAACTGTATTCAATTTGCCCGGGGAAATCGTGTCAAGCGGTGATCTGTTCGCCGCGCCAGTTGGACTGGTAAGCCGTTATAAAAACCGCGATTTACCTTGGGTGTATGATTTCATTCGTCAGTGAGGTATTCTTTAGTTCTGGTTTTTGAGTGAAAAAAGGAATTGGGAACTTCATACATTTCAGTGAATTAAAAAGATATCATGACAGATGATGTAAACAGGAACGGCTGAAACGTTGATCAGTTAGCGCAGTCCACCACGACAGAAATGTAAATAAATAGGAATAGAAGTTTGAAATCTGTGGAACAGGTGTTAAATTAATGTTGGGCACTGGTCAAGTGTGAACATCTGTCGATCGCAGTCAGAACCAAACACTAGACCCCTTAAGTTGAAAGTGTGTACAAGCTGTCGACAACTGGAAAGTGTTTCACACATATCAAGCTGGTAGGTCTTGATGAAATTATGGGAAAAACCGTTTTCGACAAATCTACCTGACGAGCACGTGATCATGTATACCATCTGGAGGAGTGGGCAGGAGTGAGATAGAATTTGGTATTTCATGGTAGAAGGTTAACCTGACGTACCTATTTTTCGGGGCTAAATTTAGAACTATTTATTGTCTCGATCAAATTCGCATCTTACCAGAAGATATAGCTGTGTCTATCGGCAACAACAACAACAATAACGACAACAACAACAGCAACAGCAGCAATGATCACAATAATAATAATATACATATATAGATTTTGTTCGAAATTCCACTACGGGCAGTAGTGTTGTTAATAATCCACAGGATAGTACTGGCATGAGGAAAGTTATTTATTTGAAGAACAACATCCGGCCGGGTAAAGTAAGTTACAAAGAACGAACCAGTTAATTTGCATCAATTGTTTAGTATTTACTTGCGATGGAAACGTTAATGATAACCGATAACCGAGTACTGGACAGCTGTTTCATCCTGTTTGGGACTTGTCAGCAGTGCGTATTTTTTTGTCCCTGGCAGGACTCGAACCACGAACTTTCGGGTTGGGACTTCAAACCCTTACCCCTGAGGTACACGGTCAACTGTCCGTTGACTCAATCAATTTCACGGTGCCTCTTAACAATCTAATGGGATAATCCAAGCTTGCTACCGTGAAATTGGTTGGTACATTCGTGATTTTTCTTTCATTTATGATCGACAGCTTGAGAGTTTGTTTGTGTTTCGTAGAGGCGAAATTAAATCCTTTGATCCACTAATAGATTCCGTGGGACTCCAATATCTATTTCTTGGTTCGTGTAAACTACTCACAAATGCAAGTATCACCTCACACGTTCAATGCCGATTGAGCGAGTCACATGATTAAAGGCCATTCTCCAATTTGACCCCTTAAGTCTACACAGCGTAATTATTGTGGCGATCCTAGACTGCCAGTTATCGCCAGCCCTGGGTGACGCGGCACAGTTTCTGGACAACGAACCACAGGCCGATCGTGCTGATCAATCTGATGTCGTACGGTCCAGACAGAAGCTGTGTGACATCAAGAACACAAGTACGCGATTGGTGGATACCCGGAGAACCAATAAACTTCCTTTGTACATGTTATCCCCTTGATTTCTCTCAGTAAACGAACTGTTACTGCTCTGGCCTTTCCCTTGCGTCTCGGTTACGTGGGATATCGTCGTGCAAAAGCTTGTGTGATTCAGTGTTTCCGTTGCGCCCGGGACTGTCGACTCCTGATTCGTCATTCGTGATCTGGGCGTACTTGAACTACTACTACAATTACCGACCACTGACACGCTGGACCATATTACTCCATTGCCAACCACCACTTTGAATCAACAGCACCGAGGACATAAACAACCGGCGTCATCTATCGCTCGACGCGTGCTGGTGGCGAATTATGATCTGGACCCGACAAACCTATCAAGGATCATTTATGTTAAAACCGATTTCTGGTTGCTTGGGTTCGTGGAGTTGGTTACAATTAGTAGATTGAAACCTGACTTATTTTAGTCTACTGTTAGCCACACACTCATAGCTTTGGTAGTAGTAAGTGTGAATTGAATAAAATAAGTAACATAATAGCAGCAAAATTGACATTGATCATCAAATGTGATTATTGCTAAAACAGTAAATCATTCAGACTAAGATCAGGCTGTTAGGAGTGGTAAAGCACGAAACTTAAGAAAGAGAAGCATTCATGCGGAGCTATGTTCCGACACTTCTCTCTCGGTCACTGGACCCAAGCCGATGTTCATTGTTTACCACTTATCAATTAATCAATATCATATCAACTTGAAAATCTTGCACCCATTCAAGCCATATTTATCCGGATCACTCAAGTTTTATTGCAACTATGATAAATACAGAACCAATCGGGTCGTCCAGTCGTTTGGTCTGTGTGTTCCCGTCTCGGAAGATTGATTCACCAAATGCCAGTCACAGTCGGATTTTACTATCTTTAAAACTCACAAATGGGAAATGAACTGGAACAGCTCAAATGAGTGACGGAAACGTTTAAAAACAGCCAAATAAAAGAAAGAGAAAGTTTGATGTGTGGTCTATTTGAGATGAATACCTGTTGACGGTTCGATATTTTCTACTTGAGATCAAATTGAAGACAATGAAAGAGGCGAAAATAAAAACTACAGAGCGTGACTTCAGGCGAATCGGTTTGCATTTTCCTTGTGGAGAAGTAAAAAATAATAATAATTTGATCTCCACACAGACAGATTGAATCCGGTGACAATCTAGGGACTGTAAGAGAACTGGATGGCAAATTTGAAAGCTGCAAATCAAATGGAAAACTGCATCAAATGATGATACGTATGAATGGATCATTTGTACACACACGGAGGTCATACAAAGTTATTGTGAGTATCCTTTGGGTAACTTTGGCAAATGCCTCCAAAAGTCTCAGTATGGTAGGGGTGGGTGTCTCGGGTTGTGACTGGTCACCATTCCGTTACACCTCACGAAATGATTCAATATGACCAAGCGTCTCAAAAAGCCTCTGCTGAGGAAGCCTTATTCATAGCCTTCTCATTACGGAGGTATTTTCCCACCAAAGTGAGAGGACGAGAGGTCAATATATGGAGCTATAACCGGTTGGTGAACCCTTGGCAGTTCATCTATACCATTTTAGGCTAGATTTGAGAGACTGTAATTTTCATTTGCGAAACCGTCATTTTAAATTGAGAAATCATCACTTGGATTTGAGAAAGAAACGCGGTGGTTGGATTCGCTTTTCCGTTCAGCGCACCTCATTGATCAATTGATAACACATTTTTTCTACCCCCGGGATTGACCACTTGTCTTTACACACTCTGTGTTGAACTGAGGCATACCTCAGTCGTGCATCTTGTCGAGCTGTGTGACGGTCGTCAGTGGGTCGGTGACGCTAGCCTATTTGCGTGTGACAACCAAGCCGGACGCCACTCGATAAGCAGGAAGGAGACGCAATGTTTCGTGCCCACCGCAGCTAAAGTACATTTGTTCGTAGTTGCTCTAACATTGATGATAGCTCAATAATCCGAGATGACCACGGGGACGAGTTTTGGGCTTACGGTGCAATCCGAACAATGTACTTTTCACTACGAGTATCAACGATCTATCTGAATATTCGTTCAGTGACAGAAATTGGAGTTCTTGAGGTGAACTTGGGTCACCAATGCTCCAGCAACTAAAACCACCTTAAGTGTACCTCACCCATTCCTGGCTCAGCCCATCGAACCAAATGAAACAGAACGCAGTCGATCCGTTGAGGAAAAACGGTCACCCGTTTTCAGAAAACGTATTGTTGCGTAAGAAGTATCGACAAATGATATCCAGATACAGTGGACATTTTTTTCACAAGGTTGCGGTGAGCAAGCAAACGAAGCTTAAAATCAATGACCAATGTGGGACTAATATTAAACTGTGGTAATCTCTCCGCAGAAGTCGACGGAAACGAACATCGGCATATTTTATCTTGGATTTGTTGATAGGGTCAGTTACAGTCAGTCAGGTGGACTAGCTGATGAATGGTGTAATGTCCGCATACTTCAATACCAAAGAAAGAAAAGGGAAAGTCTCGGCCTAATACTCCATGATGCTCAAGACTTCTGAGCTACATTTGATGAATTGGGTGCAAAACTATTTCGCCGACTGATGCCAGTTCACGTGTCCAAATGATATTAGGTATTCCACTATCAAATCGTTTTCACACTTAAGAATGCCGATGGTGCAGTGGCTGCTGATGCGTATAACAGCATCGTTTTCGTCAACCCCTTTCAATCAGCAATAAGTTTCATTCTTCATGGTCTTAAAATAGTATAGATTATCAAACTGCCCATTCTTTGCTAAACCCGTAGAGCTGATCCAAACAGAACATAATACATTCGTTTGAAAAAAAGAGATATTTTCAAAGCGAAAAGCTGGTACTCATTGTCAGAAAAATTATTTCATGTAAAAATTAGTGTGAAAACTTATTGCTACATAAAGAATATCCACAAATTACACAGCATTACAGCGAAACGTTTTTTGCAAGCGGGCGGTTAGCCGGCACATTGACCAATGTGAGGACACTAAGAATAATCTGCATCCATCTTCTGGCAGATTTGCAAAAATATTCGACGGAAATGAACATCATTAGTAAACTATAAGTTTGGTTTATTAGCTGGTAAATGGCGTGATATTCGCATAACTCAAATGCTTATTATCATTAAGGCTCCTTCCTTTCATGTTGTTCGTTGAATGCAAAGTGTACGATGTTATCATCGCGTTTACGCTGAATCACATTGTGATGCAGTCCTTTCTCCTGTACGGTTTTTACTGTTCAAACTTCAAGTAAATCCACCGTCACTTCCATTACTTTCAACCGAATGCATTGTATAGAGAAGTGTATAAGTCCAAAAATAAAAACAACAACCATTAAATCAATCTTTGGCTGCTCTGAGAAGGGCATTTTCTACGTTCTCTGTTGGAACCAATCTCAGTGTTCTCCGATATCCTCACCGTCAATAGCAGGCATGTAAAATGTCTGCGAACGTCGCACGAACCCAGCGCAATTAGAATCGGGGATCGACGATATCGCTATCGCAACTGCCTGCTCCAAGAACTGCATTCGCCATTCCGCTTGATTGATTACCGCTCCAGTATCCCCGTGAATGAGGCTCTCGGATAATTATCGCTCAAATCGCTCTTGACTTTGCCCTTATTTCTTAACAACGTCAATGAGATTGTGGGATCTTCCAGTCAGGTGATCATTTCGTCGATCTCCGTGTCATTTTCTCCTTCCTCCACCTTTCGGTTGACGTTCACATTGCAGCCCCTTGGAATTAATCCAATTGTAAGCGGTCTTATACTTCACTCCGTTGTGTCTCACAACAATATACCATTCCTCTCCCTCTTTAAAAACCTGAGCAGTTCGCTTGCACACACCGCTGTCAGCACAGTTTTAGAAAGAGACCTATGCATGTGTGGTATAACATATTTTTTGGTCCACTTCCATTTACTTTTCGATCATGCTTCGAGGTCGTGGATGTGGCTAAAAACCCTGATTCCAACAAATAAGCGTACGAAACCACACACGCACCCTCCTGGTTGTGACAGTGATCATCGACTCGATAGGGCATCAAAGTGTGTTGGGCACTTTGGACGTTTGACTCTGTTCAAAGGATGTATGATCCAATGAACTGGACACCGCCCCCCGAAGTACTGCGAAAAATGAGCTCCATCCTGTTGTCTTGCAGGTCTGGTTTTCTAGCAAAACGCTTCGGGTCAGTGCTACCAGGACGTAAGATGTTCACATAACCTATGAACACATTTCACAGATATTTTTGTTCATATATTGTCACATGTTTGGCAGTTGTGTGTGTAATTGGTTGCGTGTTAAAATATCAAAAGCACTGTGACACATGGGACTAAGGTATTTAATTCGGGTGTTTGATTCATGATCAATTAGATACTTTTTCATTGTAAATAAATTCGAAAGGAAATTCGAACTGATAATCAAGATTTGAACTCGCGCGCAGCAGAGGCTGATTTTTCCCACACATTTTCAAATGCATTTATACATTGAGGAAACCTTTTCCCACTGTGCTACCAATTTCTCCGTTTATAAATGAAATGCTGATCGTTTTTCACACTGCAACTATGTGGTTCACCTAACTGTCGAAGTGCATCAAAATGTTCTTTATGACTGCTAACTTTGTAACATTTTCAACTAGATCTGGTAACTAATATGCTACCTCATTCCAAGTCAACTCTGATGGGTTTGTCAGTTGTCCACAGAACGCTTATCAATCCCTTGGGGATAATTTGGGGCCTCGTAAGTTAAGAAGGTCATTCTAATTTTCAACGATTGTCAAAACACCCGAACATTGGTCCTGTGATTCATCAATGATTTTCCTTCGATACTCACTGCAAAGTCAATTCTGATGCTTGCATACATGCAACAGTTTACTTGTCATTGAACGTGAATTATTATGGGGTGACAGTTTCAAGATTTTCTGATCCACAACAGAGCAGTCACGTCGGTCTTATACCCACTAACCT
Organism: Echinostoma caproni; assembly: GCA_900618425.1. Classification (NCBI taxonomy): domain Eukaryota; kingdom Metazoa; phylum Platyhelminthes; class Trematoda; order Plagiorchiida; family Echinostomatidae; genus Echinostoma; species Echinostoma caproni. The sequence goes on from UZAN01044823.1 coordinate 29,862, forward strand.
AAGTAGGCAAGCACGTGAATTCGCAGAATTCTTCAATCCTACAGAGAGGTCTGCCTGATTTTCTTGCTGTGTGAAAAGATTTTCAATAAAACGAAGCTTATGGTGAGTGATTTAAAAACTATTTCAGAAAGAACGAGCATCATCACCCTACCGGTTCAGTTCAACTAGTTTTGTGTTCTCATATTCTTATGAAAGTTCATGCAGAACTGAGGCAAGCCCCCGAAGACACAAAACGCCATTGACCAGGTCACACTCTTATTAAACGGACGGAAGAAGTGGCGAAATATCCTTATGGATAGCAAATACGACATCTCTATCATAGTAGGACCGGACTAGGTAAAAACTCTGTAAAGGTCAGATTGGTGACATCCGATTGCTAAGGCTTCAGCAAACCGCAACCACCAACCGGCTGGATTACGATCCTGAATGATTATTTCGAGATGACGGAAATTTTGCAGTCCAGTAAAACATAATTATGAATCGTGAGAACTACCAACATTCTTATGAGGAAGCAAGATAGTCGATTATCTAAGGTTGCCGGGTTGCTACCTAGCTCAGAACTACACACGTTCAGGTTTGCGTCATTGTTGCTTGGTTCGACTCTGACTGCAGTTTATTGGTTACTTCATACATTATTGGGGTTTCTGAACGCTTGTCAGCGTGTTTCGGTGCGTTCGTGAAATCCGGAATCAGTTTCAAGTCAGACTCCGTCCAACTCCGACATTATTGTATCAACGCAAACAAACCTCGGTTTTGGGCTTGACAAGAAAAAGCGAGTCCATCCCGATATGTGTAACAATAAAGATAAAGAAGCAATCCTTAAGTGTACGAAATGAGAAGAACTGAAACTTAATCAAATGTGGAGGTCGGCAAAAGTGTGTATCTATGAATTGAGCATTCACACACTGTTGGATAATCACTGTGTCCCACACATGGATTATGAGTTTCACCAATAGCAGAGAATTGATTGGGCGGATTCTTGAAGTGCTTGACTGATAGAACATCACACAAACATGGATGCACAAACAAAATATTCTTAGCTGTTTCTGTTTGTTTTTTATTGGCGTCGAGACTGACGACTTTGTGTACTTGCCATTCAACATTCAAACATAATATAACCCTTGTATTCAGGGATACAAAAAAACAGTCGAAATCTTAAGGAATATGGAATGATTGAAGCACGCACAGATTACGCATTGCCAATCACGAATTGGGAATCATGGACTCCACGGAAGTACTGAATCACACTGGCACTTGCATAACAGTATTCCCCGTAACGGAGACTCATAGAAAAAGGCAACAGCATTAGTAGTTCCTTTATCGTGAGAAGCCGGGGGGGGGGGTAAATGACATGTACAAAATAATTTTCTTGATTATCCAGGTATCTACTAATCGTGCGCTCGTTATCACGACATTTTACAGCTTCTATTTGTGTCGCACGGCTTATGATTAGTCAGCTTATTCGGTCTGTGTTTCATTGTCCAGAAGTTGTAACTCATAGACGCTTTGCTGGCGTCATCTGGGAAGCTTGACTCATCACAGTTGTCCTGAAACTATGACGTATTCCACCACACACACCCCTCTCCCCTGGTTTGTGTCATCCCCTAGGCTGGCATTACCACAGAATGTCGTGAAAACATCAAGGGCAAAAACGGGTGAACTACTCGACTCGCAGTCCCCGCTTTCCCCTGAAAGGGGGTAGTCTTGGTTGCCAGACCCATGGGTTTTATTTCTTCCATTGTTTTGATGCATCGTGAGATTGTTCACGCTATCCTGATGGTAGACTATATACTCCTATCACGTTGTCTACCCTCAACTATCGATTCAGTTTGTATTTCACCTAGCTTCTCATCGAAGGCATTTCGATTAGATGGACACTAAAAGTTAGCCCAACATGTCCTGAATCAGCAGTTCGCTGCATCTGTACACGTACAATTATTGCATTTTATGTGATCGATTGATTTGCCTGACTATCCCTCGAACTTTACCTTCACGCACAATCCTCAGTAGAAGGCTTTCGATTGGAGTTAACAGGTTGTCATCTGTATCTTCCTTCGTTGCTGTCGGGCCAACAATGAACTGACTATCACTGAAGACAACCTATAAAACAAACATGAATTGGCAATTGGGTTCAGTCACGGTATAAGCTGGGTGATACAATGGCAATGCACACATCTTCCATGCGATGGATCCGGAGTTCAAATCCTGACCATGGGACGGTGGATATACACTAGTGATGAGCTCTAATAAGAACGAAAATCGAGTCTAGTGCTTCCGAGTGTACGGTTGAATCGATGAACTAAGGGTTGTGCGTGAAGGTGAAGTCCGAAGGAGATAGTCAGTCTAAATCAATCAATATCAATAATAACATAATCATGGGCAGAAAGATTGCGGTCAAAATCACTCATCAAACACATTTGCTATCAAGGTAGCGCTCGGAATGATAAGCCAACCACACTGTTTACACAGTTGGCAATGATAATTTTGAGGGGCCAGTGCGTCCGAGTATTTCAGAACCCTGGTGTTGTTTGAGTGGCAAAGGATTCTGAACGCGTCGCGTAGCATGACATAGTGCTTCATTTGGATCAGCTTTTGTGTGATCGATGAATCGAGTTCACTACGGAGTTCACCGGTGACGTCTGAAGTTCTCGATCGTTGTTTTCTGAAGGCAGATCGGGATGGGCTCGGTTACTCAGTAACGCAGTTATCCGCATCCATCCACTCTGCCGATGTAGATGATCGAGCATCCACACTTGAACTGATAGATACAATTAGATTTGGCGTGAGAAGAAAGCGGTTCTTTCACCAAGGCTGTTACCAACCGGGTGGTTGGGAAAAACCCCGATGGGATCAGTTGCATAGTAGGTGTGTCTAATGGCTGAATTTAAAGGTTTGATAATCATTCAGCTGATATCGTCATCTTTCAAGGACAGACGCAGGACCATTCTCATTTTATCTGCACCTGGTTTCTTTTCCCATGTACACTTGAGTTGGGAGTACTCGAGGGTAAACCCTTTCCGATATCCGCTAGATGATGAAATTTTTCTATTCCTGTCATATTCGTTATCTAGGTTATATGCTGTGCAAATCTGTCACGCCCTATATAAGTGTTCGAACTAGACCAATCTTATTCCCCAGTGGAGAAAAGCTGAAAAAAAGGAGACAATGTCCAGAAAGTATATCCTTTCGGTACATATCCGCTGTTTATTTCATGTATGAATGAGTTCATTCTTAAGCAGTTGCTAAACGTAGCTTCTGCTTTACGTATGATTGATTGGACAAAGTTTCCCCAGAAGCACAGGACCGTCTTCGACGCTGCTGACGCTCATCAGTTAGTTCAGTACGTAGTTCATTTACATGCTTGTACCCAAGAAGTGTATTTTCGACACAATTACCTTGTTTGCAACACCGGGTGAATATTAGATAGACAGCTCTTTCAGAGCCAGTCCATTAAAGAATCAATGCTATAATTCAATGGTTTTGTAAGTGGATTAGATGCTACAAACCGCAGCCAACGTGACTTGAGCGTCTTTATAGAATACTTCATAATAGGTAATATATAAGTAGTTTACATATATATACCAGAGAGCGAGACGAGTGGTTGGAATACAAAACAGTGAGATAGGGATTAAGCAGTTGTAGTGTGCAACTAGAAAAGCATCTTGTTTTGTTTGTTCCACTGTACACTTTTTGACATTTTTGTGTTAGTTTTATTATTTTTCAGTTTGAAGTATGGGATTTCAACAGGCAGAGCGTACGGCGTTCGGGCCGTCAACTTCTGTAATGAGCGACAATTCTTAGTGTCTCTTCTTCCCTTGGGCTTCAACCTGGAAGGTGGGCTTCACTAAATAAAGCCAACTCTGAAGCTAGTCCCTTCATACTTCTACGCCATTTCATATTCTGATTTCCACCGTGCTTCTTTCAGCCTTGCCCGGCATGTGCAAACAGAGCACGAAAAGCTAGACGATAAGCAGGCATACTCGAAACATGACAAAGCCATCGCAGGTGGTGTAGAGCTTAGATTTTGCCAAGATCTTTTGTATACCCAGCTCCTGGACACTGTGAATTTTCTACTCCAGCAAAGCTGTCTTCGGAAACGCATAAAACGGTGTAAAAAACTTCTTTTTTCAATCGGGCCTATTTGGGGGTGTTTGAACAAAAGTATTTGTGAATAGTCGGCAAACGAGTGATGTTCTCAAAATAATTGATCATGCCATGAAGTACAATATGAGGTATTTTTGTCGTACAGCTGTTACGCTTCTCGAATCGGTCCACTTTAAACAGTCTCCAAAAATACACTTGACCAACAGGGAAAATTTTCGGCCACCTGTGGTGCAAATGATAAGTGATCGGTGATGAATGCCCAAGCGGCATACCAAGTGCGATAGCTGGCATTTCCCCCCACTTTCAATAGTGACAATCACTACTATCTTCTGAAAATGCCCCTAGTTTGGCAGACTCCGGGAGCTTCACAACAAAGTCATTCAACCGCGGAATGAACAGGTCACCGTAAAGAATATGAAGGGTCACGCACGAATTATTTAAAGAGTAACAGACTAAGAAACTGCGCGGAATAGACAGAACAACTGGCTTATTGGTGTTATTGGTGAAGAACGTGGTTAGCGCTATGTGCACACCATCATCATCATCGTACAGCGAAATGCCGTGAAGCGAACTTCACTGACCGCTGCCAAACTCACACTGTATACAAGGTTAATGGCAAAATTTAAGATGGACAGGGGTTTGATCTATTTTGAGGAAGGGAGAAGAAGATGAACCACTATGGTCAACACACAGAGTATGCAATCGAACTCTGCATACATACCGTTTCAAGCATTCTGACCTGATAAGAAACGACAACAAGAACGCCACTGCTCCCGGTTCG
>UZAN01044825.1:20544-32102 GCA_900618425.1 Echinostoma caproni
TCGACTCCACTTTCAACTTTCCTTTCTTCTCCTATTCTTCATCCAAATGGGCAGCCAGAAGACAGCAACCAAAACCGACGCACGAATATGCGCGGTTAATGGTTGTACAAACTGAACTGAGTAGCAATGGGATTACCGCTTGGCCTACTGCTCGCACGTTGAAGGCCCCCAGATTCAGTGTTTGACGAGGTTGTCTGAGGGAATGTTATGGGTCGGAAAAACTGGTGAAGGAAAAGGGTGGAATACAAAAGACAAGGAGTTAAACATAAGTTGGGATATCTGAGCAGTAGCCCACTTATCACTATCCACCTCGCTCGAGGCAATGGGCAGCGCAGTCTTGGTTACCCGGCACGATCACGGACGCAGTATGGAATTATTGTTTGTTTGTGTATGCATTGGAATTTGATGGACGGGTACTGCTAGTATGTCTAGCTACTACGCAGGAGAACGGTTAGCTTTTCCAACCAAGGCCTTTAAATCTGACTAGAATCTAACCACAAGCCAGTGGGTGAAGCGAAGTGGAGGTCCATTTATTTGGATCGATTACTCAACCATTTTTACCGACTGAAAGTGAACTCGGATCGAACCTCCAACCAAGAGGACTAGGAGATTGGATTTCGCCTGACCTCCACCCTCCGATCATCTGGCCGTGATTAGATCTTCGGCTTGAAAAAAGCTATCCTGTGTAGCTCGTTGGGTCAGAGAGGTGCGCAAGCTATCATACCATGTCGACGTGCAGCCTCATCGTGATGGACGCAGTCAACAGCTCCGTACGATAGTTCTAATCGTGAAACACAAACGGGTTAACCATCACATAAGAGTTGGACAAGGCTTTTCCCTGAACTAAGAGATAAGGTAAGTATCGACTGATGAAAACTGGACTTACCGCGGTAAGGTTTGGAATTGAGGTCCACAAGAATTGGTGTGCAGTGCCGTTAGCTATATATACCACGCCATCAGTATTGGGATCCACCGCTTGTGAATCAATAATGAAGTACCAGAAAAATCACATTATTAGTGATTGTGTGTGTGTGTGTGTGTGTGTGTGTGTGTGAAACTGCTTTGGACATCTATTTCCTACTTGTCGGGACTCATCAGATGCATGTACCAATTCCGTGCCCTGTCTGGCCTTGAACCGCAAACATTCGGTTAGCGAGCCAAAACGCCTACCCCCCAGCTACATGGTCGACGGCCGGTAATTTGAGCGCAAGACTACTTGCATTACTTATATCACAAACTTCAATGATTGAGCTCAAAATCGATCACAAATAATTGCACAGTGAAATAGTCCCCCAATAAGTGTGAGAGAAAAATGGGGTAACCTACTTCGATCAGTTCGTCCAGTTTGTCTTCCTCGTCGGCCAGCTCCAGATTGCGCTGGCTCAGTGTGAAATAGGCCCGACGTAAACTGGCCAGTGGATTACCCGCAGACCATAGAGCTCGAGGTACCGCGACCAGACCGTAGCCGAGAAACAGAATGACCAAAAATAACCCCCATGTGTTTGCCGCAGTGATCAGTAACACTTTCAGATAACCACTAAGATCAAACGGGAATAGGAGGCAAATTTAATAGTATCAGATTGTGAGGATTAGGTTCGAGACGAATACGGATCAGTCCAACATCCACGTACTGATATAACAAACGAAGTGTGAGAATATACCCGATTGAATAATTATGGGAACGAATTCTTTTGAGCAGAGACTTGATGAAATATTGGTATATCAAATGCCTACATGTTCACAAAAGTAGATAAAACAGTGAAATTACGAGACATTCTTCAAACATTAGATTTCGCCGAGTTTGGCAAATTGTTTGCAAACATTTCACCACCAGCCAAAGTCAAATCGTCAGCGCCGCTTGTGAACAGCGAGGGAGCCTTTCGCTTGCCCAGAAGTATCCATTCACCAGGAGTTATTTTTCCTTCACGAATGGGCCACTTCACAAGCACTGACGATGTCACTTCGGCTGATGTGATGAAACGTTTGCAAGCAAATCGCCAAATTCGGGGTGAACAGGCAATTCAATTCACCCGATCTACGAGGACCGATTTTCAATACTTTGTCATTCCTCAAATATGGCACTGTGTACAGAATTTATCAGCTCGTTCTCTTTCTATTTGCTCGATCCGTCTGTTCATTTATTTAAAAAATTTTAATCCAAGGGGACAATAAAAGCGACAACTTTAAATAATGGTAATAATAATAATAATAATAATACTTTGACTTTTTGACAGGTGACCAAGCAAGCATCTGTTTGGAGTTTGATACAACGCACCAAACGTGGTGAGAGAAGACACGCAATCGATAAGGAATGAACAGTTTAGCATGAGATGACGTAACTGTTCTAATCGGTGTGGGTGGGGAGTTTGGTTGTGAATGAAAAAGGGAGTGAATGAATGGATCCTCCATTTAGAAATCAGAAGCAGTTTGTTTGGGTTTTGACCTTGGCATGGACCCGGGGGATGAAGAGACCCAATAATAGACCGCCGGGGATTTGGCATAGATGAGGAGCCTGTAAACAAAATTAGCATACTGTCTGTACATAGTTTGATGCCATCAAAGTCAGATCGACGAACAAAACTGACCCTAAATAATTGTAGTGCCCAGTTGATGAATTTAACGAACTTCCCGGCTTGTTTCACCTACCAGACTTCTGTTTCAATGTGGCAACGGGTATCTTTCATTTCCTGAATGAATGAGCGTTTATGGACGTGGGTTGAATAACCAGATTGAACATGGATGGCAATGATGCAACTGGTGTTCTCACTAAGTTCTACTGGGCGCACAATTAGGGAAGGGTTGAAGAGACCAATTGCGACCGCCTCGGTTGTCAAAAAAACTCCGAGGCTTGAACAAGAAGATCAAGAGGAAAGTGAAGTCGCTGGAGTCATTAGAGTGCATTTAGGGATAGGAAAATTCTGTGTTCTATCCCACTTGTAGTTCGCATTGGTTGTGATCAATTATGAATGCTGCTTTGTTCATTTTCACTGGATTCATATTGTGTGGGAGACCGGAACTTGTCGGTGTCCCAACAAGAATTCATTCTTGGTTATCGAGAAAGTGTCAGCAAAGACCCATCACAATGAACCTGGACAACTAGGCCACTAAGGACTTCAGAGAGAATGTAGCGAAAGAATGAATGCGGTTCACGAAAATCCCAAGAGTTAACTGTTATTGAGAAACGTTTACACGCGAGCACAGCGTCCCGGAATGACAGCACCCAAATTCCATGTTTCCATTCAACTTTCCCTTTACCTGCATGTTGTGTGCGAGTGAACTATAGTTTGTACACATTTTGAACCGCACAAACAGTTATTCTATTCATAGTACAAATCCCAACCCCCTAGCCAGAAGGCAACTCTATGGAGCAACTAAATCACACGTCACCTAAGGATCTCATGACGAGTGCGGAGCGACCAAGGTGAGCGAAGTAGACTCTTCCGTACACCGGTGGTCTAATGCATACCAGCGTGGGTCAGACGAGAACAGATATAAAAAGAACAAGTCCTTCTAGATAGACCAACAAAACACTAGGGTCGTTAATTGCCCAATGGCTGATACCACATGGTCCCGAGCTGATCCAGATGCGTTGTCCCAGATTATTTACACAACCTAGAACGGAAGGGCAGTTAAGCTTTGCAGATGTCATAGCAAATAAACACCAAAAGATTTCACTGTGTCAATAAACAGACGTATAGAACAGTTTGGCTTGATGAACAGAGCAAAGAATCCATATTATGTTACATTTCCACTGCTGTCTGTTAACATTCAAGTAAAATTCCTCGCACACAGATAAAGGACACTCGCGGTGGCAAAGTCGGCATGTTCAAGAATGCTGTGTAAACATATTTATTCGCCTTCTACGATCATGATTGTGCGTTAGATTCTCCTCTCTCCTCCTTATGTCTTCCTGAAAGCGATTGGCATCTTGACCATAAAAGTAGGCGGCTGTTGAGAGGTAGTTTTCCAAAAATGAGACTAGATTGCGAAGTATATGCCATCTAGTTTTCTACTCGCTACCTTCTCTGTCCACTTAAGCGAAGATGTAAGAACACCACTGCTTGCGACCCTCAGCCATATCACTGTCTCTAACCAGCGGTTACAATCATCCCGAGGTCTCTATCCAAGGAGGCTAACGGGACCAACTTCAGTTGCATGTGCTCAGGAAGACACCGTATAATGCGCCTGATGGTTGTGAGGCAATTTAGAATAGAAGCATAACCCATCCGCTGAAGGAGCATCTCGCTAGTGAACACCTGGAGAATCAGCTTCCAGAGCCCATGGGCATCGCTTACCTTTAACTTATTTACATGTAGAAACGCGCCCAGTAAAATCTTTGCGACATCTAGACAACCAAATTGGGATTCTAATATTGTCAACGCCCTCGTGTATATGAAGTGCCCGAGTAGAAATACACACTCCTCCATAGCTTCTTGGACTTTTCCAGTTCAACAATGAATAAGGTACGCAACATCCTCTTTTAAATTGTTCTAAAACCACCACAGCTTTCTTGGGTACCGTCAAAACTTACTGGACTCAACTCGGGAGGGCATCTCGATACGTGTACATATTTTTGTTGGACGACGTGATAGGGTTGGGAACCTATCGATCTACCGATAAAAGTTGGTTTAATCCTTTACATAATCTAATCCTGCGATGATTTCGTCTCCTGAATCATTCTCTTCCTCGGCACAATGCTCTTTGTCCAAGACTGATTTCTCCAAATCTGCATTTGCCTAATCTCCGATTTTCTTCATTTCTGTCGCAAGCTGCTCCAACTCTATCTTCTTTCTGTTATTACGTCTAGTTAAACGGTCGGAAGAAATAGCACTACCTGCAACTGTATGTTTCCCAGTCGTATCAAACACAGAGGTACGGGGAGAATTCTACTTTTCCACCAGTGATCGACCAGTGTGAGTGAGTGACCAATCGCATTGTCATCCAAACGGGCTCTGTCAGGGCCAGAAAACTCCAACGTCCGACAAAGTCAGTTTTATTATGGGAAATACTTACAAGCGGTGGCTTTTCTAGTCCCATAGGATTTGGCATAGATAAATCGAGTCACAGTACATACAAAGTAGATGAATGTCACAATTTGTCCTTTTTTCGTGCGCTTCTACGGATGTTGAAATTTAAGACTTTTCAACGCTTCATCCCAGATTGTGCTTGAATGAATCAATTGTTGGTGCAGAGACAACGTGTGGTGGTAGAGAATTCCAAGTAATGCACACTCTGAGGGCGAATGAATGCCGTCGGCATTTTTAGAGCGCTAATTTGAATGAGTGCCCCGCAGGTGTGTTGGGCGACAAGGGAAAGAGCGGACGACATGGGTGGTCTGGGTTCTGCATTATTTGGTATACCAAGATCAAATCTCCTCGAATACGGCGATACTGTATGGAGTACAGTTGCAGTGATTCCAGTCTTTCCGCATAACTCTTGGAATGCAGTCCTTTGACCATTTTGGTAGACATTCTTTGTGGACATTCCAGAATCTTTTGATCGCGTTGCAGCCATGGATTCCATGCTTCAATGGCGTACTCTGTGTGGGGTCGAATGTAGGCTGATAACAATCGTGGGAACAGCATTGGTTCAAATTTGTCAAATACTCGTTTTAGCAAACCAACGTGTCTTACAGCGGTAGACGATGCCCGGGAGCAGTTTAAAGGACAGCTTAGGTCGTCTTGAACAATGACGCCGAGATCCTTCTCATTCGATGCGTATGGAAGTTGTTGATCTCCTAGAAAATACGGGAACCGAGTTTTGTGTCGAAGGGACACAATCGTACATTTTGATGCGTTAAATTCCATTTCATTTTCGATCGACCATTGATAGGCAGCATTAAGGGTTCTTTGGAGTTCCAGCGAGTCCTCTGGTTTTGTCACCGTTTTCCATATTTTTGCATCGTCTGCAAACATTAATGTATGTGGACCGAGAATGTCCGTTAGGTCGTTTATGAAAACAAGGAAAAGTTGAGGGCCCAACACGGATCCCTGTGGAACTCCTCGTGATACGCTGATGGCATCAGAAAGTGAACCAGAAACCCGAACTGCCATGGTGCGCTGTCGAAGAAATTCTTCTATCCAGCCCAGTACAAGTCCCCGAATTCCGTAGTTGTGTAGTTTCCTCAGCAGTATTTTGTGGTTCACTCGATCGAATGCTTTGGAGAAGTCGAGGTAAATGACGTCTACTGCAGCACCGTGATCAGCTGCTTTTGTTCACTCTTCTCGAGCCAGAAGCAGGTTAGTGGTACAAGATCGCCTGCGACGAAACCCATGTCGAGCCGGGTATAATACGTTGTATTTTTCCAAGTGATTCATCACATTGTCTGCCACAATGGATTCCATGACTTTGGATAATACGGGGAGGAGAGTAACGGGGCGGTAGTTAGCTGGGTCTCTACGACAACCATCCTTGTATATCGGAGAGATTGTCCCTTGTTTCCATGTTTTTGGAAGCGTAATTTTGTTGAACAACTGTTGGAATAGTTTGCTCAGTGGTTGAGCTAAGTTACTTGCCAGGTTGATAGGAATTTGTGGATGGATATTATCTACCCCTAGAGATGAGTTCCTTTTCAAACACTGCAGTTTCAATGCAACGATTTCGAGGGGAAAATCAATTGTGGTGAGCACTGGCTGTGATGTATCCTCAAGTAAAAGAGGCAGTCGTAGTCCAGTATTCCCAGGTGCGGTGAACACATGAGCGTACTGACGTTTTAGCAATTCAGCTGCCTCCTTTGTTATGACTGAGACACGTTCTGCCACTCTTAACGCTGGAACACCAAACTTAACTTTTCTGGTGGCATTTATGTGTTTGTACAACAGCTTGGGATTTGATATGAACTTGCGCATGAGCATTCCTTGGTGTATTAACTTGTCNCTTCTCGCGCCAACTTTGTGCAGCGGTTTCGGAGTTTACAGTAGGTATACCATGTGTTGTAGCAAGGCGATCGTTTATAAGCTCTCCATGAGATATTCCTCTGTGAAATCCACTTTTTTGTCTGACTTTGAATTGCTGATCTTTGACCAGTTGAGTAGGTGACTTACATCAAATGATGAGCATTATGTTCCTTTTTTGTTCCGGGCGATAATTCCAAACGAGATCACGGGAAAAGGGATTTGAGTACCATTAAATCCAAACGATTATCTAGGCCAACGTTGAGNTGACGCGCAATCTCAGAAGCTGAGCCCCAATGTTCTCGAGGTTTACTGGACTCCAAACAATGGGGAATAAACCTTGATTCTTGCGGATCTAACCCACTTGAATTGGGTTTGTACCCGTTCGAGTGATGGATCCGTGCGGCTCGAAATAAACAGATGCCCTTTTGGTTCCGACAAACCTTGCTTTCCAGGATGGTCGCTAAGAATCTAGGAATGGTTGGGTATACACTATAGTTGCGAGTCATATCAGATCCACCAAGGGAGAAGCAATTAGGGAAACCTCAATCGTCAAATTAAACATCCAATAGGTATGGGGAGGTTATACTTTTGAGATGGATCGCGCATTTACTGCAGAGAAACTCCCAGTGGAGAAAGTGCCACTAGCACCGTACTGGGTTACTCTACTGATCACATCTTAAAGATGTTCAACTCGATGAAATCCTACTTGGAGACAGGGATCCTTTTCGGTACGAACGTGCCAAAATCCCACTGATCTTTGGACCAACGAGTTAGAACTTCAAAACAACAGTTTGCAACGATGATTGCCAGTGGTCGAGTGTTATTTAGACCAACGCATGAACCTTCAGGTTTGTCGGGTTTGATTAAGTGTCTAACAACTGGAACCAAGGTTCAATCGAATATTTCCAGGGTGTTTGAAGTCGATTATCCAAACCGAACTAACGATGCTCCTTCCTCATTGAAAGATGAACAAGCTCCATGGTCCGTGAATCCCTGACACCTATCGGAAAGGACTACCGACCGCAGGATGGATCGGATAATCAAACGCTGGTTTAGGAAAAGTGCTGTACTACCTCTGCAGCTGTTCACGACAAAAGCATAGACCAATGAACATTTGTACATATTTGTTTAAACAGTCCCACGGAGGTCATAATGAAAACACAAACTGGTAAACAAGCTCGTTTTCAATGTGTCTTAACCATGCCATTACAACACAATAAATATGACTAGCAGCAAAGAAGGATTTACAAGGGGGAAAAGAGAGGAAAAGTAATTAAAGTATTCAAGAGTTTGTTTCATAATTGATCCCCAATAATCAGTTGCTCCGATGTTGCATGACAAGTCACTTGTCGGCAATCCGGCCACGGAAGCTTAAGTGCTTGCACAAATTGTTTCTGAGCACACAGAAGGGGGTGGAAACTGCTTCCGTTGTGGCTAGAATGCGAAACCGCACGTGTCTAGGCCGTCCCGTCTTAACTCTATACAGGGGTCGGAACGCTTCGGTCACGCTTACAATGTGGCAAGTCGACCAATCACATTGTAAACGTGACCGAAGCGTTTCGACACATGTCCTAGCCATCGAAGTATCTGGAGCGAGATGGCGGCACTCATAGGATGACTGAGAATGTCTGCAATGAAGATTATTCGGTGAACCTCGTTGTTGGTGATTCGCTGTTGCCAACGTATTCTGGCGATCCAACGAAGGCAACGGCAGTCAAAGACAATCTCCGTACGTCTTCTGCATGGAGGGGCCAACTCTCGCAGCCGTAAAGTAAGACAGTGTGCATTGTGGCATTGTAAACACGGCGTTTCAAAGGGAGGCTGAGAACACATCAGCGCCACAAAGGACGTAGGTTAGCGAGAGCCTATCAACATAAACGCTGAAGCTATCATGCCGCTCACCACTAGGCATGTCCTCAAGATAATCGATGAATATCAATTCGTTCGGCGTCATCCCAGTTGGAGTCCACTCAGATTCATTCTCCCCCCAGTATCTATCTGGGCGGTGGTGGCCCGGTGGTAACACCACCAAATTATCACCTCGGAGGTGTGTTCGAACCCCACCAACACCGCCTGACTTTCCCCATGGCAGCCCTTTGATTGGCCNNCTTCCCCCTTCCTCAAAATTGTATCATTGTGTTCAATAAAAAGGAAGTAAAATTAAAAGAAAAGCCTCTCACCGTTGACCTTTGACAGTCACTAACCGGTGATACTCACACATTCGTTAGCAATAGATTGTGGAGACAGTGCATACGAAAGCATTCACTAACATTGCAAGTGAGCACGCGTGAACCGACGCATTAGAATGCTCTTTCCCTGCTAAGTGCAGACGACGATTAGGCATACCGCTCGCGAGTAGGGCGTCCCTGGGTCTGGTCCAGCGACTGCGGCAAGAGTAAATAGTACCACTTTCACTTGGGGTTGAACTCATGGTGCACAGTAACAAGACAAGCAGTAGGTGAGGCCGTACCGGCCTCGGGAAAGCGGTTTTGAATCTGTTGGTCATTCTACACACTCTTCCGTTCACAAATCTGTTTGATCACTTCTCTCTCACTCTCTCTTGTCTTGACCCGTGCGTATTGTCGATCACCTGGCATGCAATACTTGATCACCACGAATGATTCCATGTATTTGCTTGCCTATCTAACTCGTTTATTCCCAGTTCCTCTCGTGGTTGCTGTCCCTGACCCTGAAATGATTTGACTCACTCTCTGCCCTCTGATTGTTCAGTTGGATTGCTTATTCAGATGCGTCGCACTGACCAATTTGCACATGGGCGCACTGCCATTATTTCACTCACCGCTTAGTCACCTGACAGAGTGATGAACTCCCTTGTTTGCACTTCGGTTGTCGATTGATATTGTTCCATTAGCCGGTTTAAGCATATCCTCCGGAAACGCAACCATTTCAGAGGTGTTGTTTAGGCCATTTCATATTTACGAAACCGTATTATTATTGGCTCTTATTTGGAGTCGAATAAACTTAGAGAACTCGGCTTCTGAGGTTGCGTGTCGCCCAACACTAGCCTTGCTATTCGGATGGGTTTAGCACTGACAATGGATAAACTTGAGCAGGTATTGCGTGAGATGCGACAAAATGATTCCGTGGCCACTAGTTGACCTAACTTAGCATATGAACACCTTTGTCGTTTTGATCACCGAATACCTCTTATGACACCCATTCGAAATTATCTTTGATGATAATTTAGAAAGCGCTAAGTGGAGGGTTTACTTCAGGTATCGCCATTCTATGCATGCTTCTGTGAAGCTTAACTGCTCCACAAACTTTGTCATTGCAAGGATTCGAGGCGTAAACATCATCAATGATCCCAACTTTGGTGATAAGTAACACCGATGTTGTCTGGTTTATGTGG
The DNA here is from genome assembly GCA_900618425.1 of Echinostoma caproni. Lineage (NCBI taxonomy): Eukaryota > Metazoa > Platyhelminthes > Trematoda > Plagiorchiida > Echinostomatidae > Echinostoma > Echinostoma caproni. The sequence continues at coordinate 30,814 of UZAN01044825.1, forward strand.
GTTATCAGTATCATTCATCATCATCGTACAGCGAAATACAGTGAGGTGAGCCTTACTGATCGCTGTCAAACTCACAATGTATACAAGGTTAGTGGTAAAATATAAGATGGACAGGGATTGAACCTATTTTGAGGGCGGGGGAACAAGATTAACTTCTATGGTCAACACAGAGGACGCAATCCAACTCTGCATACATACCGTTTCAAGCATTCTGACCTGATAAGAAACGACAACAAGAACGCCACTGCTGTCGGTTCGCTGCCATATCCTTCAATCTCTCCAACCAACCAGTTGTGGAGTCCTTCGGACCCCAATCTGGATGGCGAGAGACACCTAATCTACCTAATGGCTCTGTNTCATGCCTCGTCTTCACGTCATCTGTTGACCTCCACGTGGTTTCCTCCAGCCCGGATTAGCCACAGCGAATAAGGCGCAGTGCGGCAGACGACAGCTGGGCATACCCAATACGTGCCCTAGCCAGCGAAGCCTACTACTCTGAATCCGGTGTGCTGAAAGGTTTATACCTGATAAACTCCCAAACACACGACGACTTACCTCCACGTTACTAACCCATTTGCTCCATCCTACGTGGGCTGAGCTGCGTAAACACCGATAGTCGAAAACTTCTAGTCGACGGATATCTATTCGCAAATTCAAGGTCTCAACCATAAAGCAGAACTGAACAAACGGTGGCACTATTTACACGATCTTTCAGCTTCACTGAAAAGTCGCGTCTGCGCCAAAGGTGTTTCAGTCCTGTGTATGCTGCTTGAGCCTTGGAAATGCGGGCGGTTATGGTACATCCAACCAGCACAATGGGCAATCATGAATGTGGATCATTCCTTGCCACGTTGTGATGGGTAACAGCATGTAACGGGAATCATTAATCAATAAATCAACAATAAAAGCCGCAAGGCAAACGTTGCATTCTCATAGTCGCATTTAACGGGCCTAATAAGCAATGCACTCACAAATCCAATTTGATAGCTTTCTTGGCCAACAAATAAACCAGTGCGGTTATAAATATGACCAGATAGGATGTGTAGTACAGTGCATTATCTACCAAAGCAGTTCTCAACTTCGCCATGGTTGTGAAATCGCCAGCCGTGGAAAAAGATCGCATAATTGGGATCAATAACCTAGAAGACAACAAAAGAGAATGTATGCGGTAAAACGGAAGCCAACCAAGTCAGGAATTGCGAGCTCCAATATACAGTATGCCAAAATATCAGTAATACGCGACTGTCTGCATACAACCAAGGGGCTCGACAATGCTTGGATTGAGCAGG
>UZAN01044826.1:3125-16498 GCA_900618425.1 Echinostoma caproni
CGGATATGTGTAACCAAAGCTATATACGTGGTCTACTATGCAGATACCGACACTTTCGGATGATGCTGTTGCTTTACTCGATCCGTAAGATGATTTTATTAATTCTTCATCGAGCATATACAACTGGAAAATATCTATCGGAGCAAATAAGATGCACCATTCACTCGATACGTTCTTCTGTGCTCAGCTCTTTTATTTTTTCGGGCCTAAAACCACAATGACCTTGACTTTTTTAAAGAAACAGGACTAAGGTTATCAATAGTGAGCTCTTGATTTTACTAACCACTAACACCTTTTTTCATTTTCCATTGTCCTCGCTTGCGTAAACGGAATAGCAGTTTTTGTTTCTCGGTCCCGTACCACATACATTTGAATGTGCTCTCCTCCGTTCACCATCTTTTGGTGCCTATTTTAGTACATAATTTATATTTTCAGACACTTTTGTTTGGCCACAAGGAACAATAATTTGGGTCGTGTGCAATCCATATAACCCAGACAAACCTTTCTGTCTGTTGACCGTGGCTCCACGAGCTTAAACTTTACTATAAGTTTTACTTTCAACCATTGGATTCCTACTTTTTTGATGAGTGAAAATGTACTAAGAACCGGCGACTTTCAAGAGAGGGACGAAATGGTCTTACAGTGAGCGTTTCATGTTATAAATTGCAATGATATTCTTTGTCTATTTTAACCCTCTTTGACTTAATTCTCTTTCTCAATCTCTAATTCACTGGAACAAACATACCTCAGCATATTAGTTCCCACCAGCTACTTGAAGTCATTTTGAGTCATCCGTATATTGAAGCGTAATTTGATACATTTAATTGTTTGAATAGGTATAACGATGCACTCTGCGACAGTAAATTTTCCTGCACTTAGGGTGCTCAGTAACTTTTGATGGTGTTCAGTCACTAAAGTGTGTCATGAAAATCTACGGTGCTAAATAAAGCATGTAAGCTTATGGATTGAACTAAATTAGAGTTTTACTTTTAATACACCATCTAAATAGGTGAGCCCATTAAATAGCAATGTGTGAAGTATGCCCATCACAACATTTATAACAAACAATTTGTCGAAACAACTGTTTTTCAGTAATCCCCCTCAAACCGTTTACAGATTACATAGGCAAAATTAGAAAACTGATCACAGAATTAGATACAACACCAATCATGGGTGAGAGTTTGGCATGGTCAACTGGCATTTGTGACTTTATTTGTTTTACTAAGTTACGGCGTCATGGTGATTGGACGGCTGACACACTGGGGCCTGATCGATCACGGGCCATGGAAGTTGGAATAACTGGATCAAACGCTTTTGGGCGAATAGGTCAGGGGTCAGCTTTTCTATCCCGATCTCTTCGGTTATTGCTGGGGTGCGTAACTGAACACCCGTGCACTCGGTGGGGGACACGATTAAGAATTCTGAAGATGTCCGGATTTATTTGGTGTCCCGTGTCGCCTAAGTGGGTTAGCTGGAGCTGTTTATTGGTCCGGACTGTTCTATTCTTAACCAGCGTGATTGATCGGGGAAGATAGCTGTCGTGCCGTCCGACCAACCTAAGATGTGATACAGACGCATGGGAAAGAGTAAACAGCCATTGATGAAGTCATCATTGACAGTCTATCCTTATTTTGAAAGTGGTGCTCCTATGATCCCCCAGGAACTCTTCAAAACACGCACCGTAATTTTAAAGCGTTGAAGGCGTTGTTACTTGCTCCGTTCAGACGTCGAAGTCGGATCTCACTCACGGCATCGCCTTTGAAGCGCAAACTGACGAACAAACCTTTCTCAAAGTTTGCATGAGAGTTTTCGGTATTCGTTCAAACTGACTCCTTTCGATCCCGGTATCCGTTCCCATGTAATGTTTTTCTAACGAGCGTTAGCTTATCGTCCAACACCTTAGAGCAGAGTGCCCTTACTCTGGTTGCAAGCATTTCCCTATTTTACGTTTCCCTTGGATGCTAACGAAACTATTGCAATTCCTGTACTGGTCAGTTCATGTTGATCTTCGGTACACCTTTCGTACAACCCAACCATCTTCCATTCTGCTTAGACACACACCCGGAAATGATAATTGATTGTTCGTTTCGCGTTCGATTGTGAAACGTGCTTGAAAAGGAATCACTGAAAAACAATTGTTTCATCAAATTGTGCTTGATGTAAATAGCAACGGGGTTCATATTTTCGAATTGAACCGCACCACTCACAGTCAATAAATCAAATATCAGTTTCGGCTCTGCTTTTATTGTGATCAAGTTTCATTTTTTATTTCGTAAGGCGCTCAATCATCTTTCTCTGTCGATCGTCAAAATATGGCTTTTTTCAGCTCTTCATTAATTTAGGGCCTCTTAGCCAATCAGATTTACTCGCTGTATTTCGAGGAAATTAAACGTGCATTCTGTGTGTTGCTCTCTTTACCAATAGGAAGTGTTCCTTTCATCCTTATAATGAATGGATCTATGCCCTGAACTCGCAAACACTTGTTCATCACCTGGTCCCTTTTCCCACATTCTAAAGCTCTGTGAGGTGCTGAATCTCATTTGTGCATTTGCAGAATCAGATAATGCCATTTTATCTTCGAGTCTTTGAAAATAAAAAGAATTTCCTTTGAACTACTTTTTTACTAGTACTGCACTGTCCTTGTTCTACACATCATGTATTGATTTAGTATTCATTTTATTAGTTTATATTTACTATCTGCAAGGGAAGAATACCTTCAACGTTTTCATTACTAACAATGCTTTCTACGCAGACCAATCCGTTCGACATACCTCGTAGCACCGTTAATTTATGCTCAGTTCCCAGAATTATAAGCAATTTTATTGACTGCATCTGTACACGAGCATACTGCAGTCCAAGTGATTTTATAGTCAGTGAGATAACAGCTTAAGAAAACAATGGACGATAATTTTGCAAATGTTACGTCATCGATTGATCGGAGAAAGTTTAGATCTTCGATAACGCAACATTTACTCGAACAAAAACACTGTATCACCCCACCCCACGCATTCCGTGTCATCTACAAGACAGCAAACACAAAATTACTGAAATTTACCGAGGCCCTAGCCATTCACACTCTCAAACCTGATCTATGCAAACAACGCGAATGGTTAGTCACATTAGCTTTGCCTTGGTGATTGACCCCCTGCCCTATCTCGTCCCCCTTTTTTGTGTTTTTGCGTTGCGTTGTCCGTTGTGATTAGCGATCTTGTGTTTTTCTCTCAAATCTGTTTTCACTGACGATAAAAATCACTTGGACTGCAGTATGCACGTGTATAGATGCAGCGAAATGACCATGGATACATTGTGCAAACCCATGTTTCTGACTTCTCTGTTCAAATTTGTGACGGAAAAACAGTGTTTTCAATTTTATTGACATCAATATATTAACATACTAAGCATTCTGTTTTAGTGCAATCAAATATACGCTCTTCAAAGGTGATAGTGATTTTATATAAAAAGGCAACAACAAAAACGAATTAATACAACAATTTGCAATTCATATTGATGATTTCGTTCACCAAAACTTTTGTGTCCGTTTCGATTTTGTAGAATTTGTTCTATGTAGAATGTGATAGAACTCTTTTACTCCCACTAATCACATAATTTCTACTGTGGATTTATTCCAACTATTTGTTCTTTTATTTTTTAGATTTCAAAAAGAGGCAAAGTGATGAGCATACGGTCTTCCCTGGTTCATCTCCCGTCACACATTTGACAAATAAGCAGCGATACAATCTGCGATATCCTTTTTTCTCAGATTACTTCTCAGCTCCTAATCAGATTATTTGACGGTGCAATCTTCCAAACCCTGACCTTCAACATTCAAAATATAATCATCTGTTTGGTTTGTTTTAGTATGTATTACATTGTTTTACGTAGTTCTACTTACCAACTAAAAGTGGTGAATTAAAGCATTTCTCCTGATGAACATACCTCTACTTAGTCATCGCTTGGAAACACGCAACATTTGGAATAAAGTATTTTTCTAATGTGACAAGTTTATTTTGTAATTCATTTAATCGAACTTTCTGTTGCAAGGTGGATAGAGTTTCATACCGGTTTGCAAACAAGATATTCCCGGCAAGAGATATGAGCATAAGCTACAGTTACATACAGAGAGGGAACGTGTTTTAAGAGTAGTATCTAATGAAGCCATTTTACCGACCTTATAACCTGGATGCAATTATTTCAGTGAACATAACGTGCTTCAAAAGAAAACATTTTATGTGGTTGAACTGCAGCTTTGATAACCATTTCATCCACACACTTCACCATTCTCATAACTGACAACGGTAACCATTTGGTCCTGACACCCGATGAAATCTTTAAACCGCTCCGAAGATCGAGTAATAAAATTGGAGTAGTGTTTTATTATTCAGCACATTTTTGATAGTCCATCAGTGGAAAGGATCAAATGCTAACTGACCACAAGCGATGATCTGAATGTATTAATTATTCACCAAATGAACACTAATCAAAACTTTACTGTGTTGAGCACACGTCCAAAGCACGTTGAAGACAGATTGGATTTTAATCTATACCAAGTTTAACCCTAATTATTCGAAAATACAGGTCATACGATATATTTCCTCGGTTTCAGTGGCATACCAATTTTTGAGGATACTAGAGAAATTGATAGAACATGAAAACTACAGTGCTCAGGGTATTGCAAACTACAAAACGATAAAAGGCGCACTTCTTCACATAAAGCCAATTATCGTCTTTCTAAATAGAACAAGGTCGGTAATGTCAATTGCTGAACCCTTGTGCATTGCCCTCATAGTTAGTTAACCAGGGGAGATTTCTATGAGCAAACCTGATCCCAATGTATATCTGGGAAGATTTGACTTAATTAGGAGGCATTTTCAAGTCGATAACATCGTGTTCTCAAATTAGTTATTGTCAAAACGTTTTGTAGCTCAATTTATTTCGAAATCCCATTTGGTGTAGAATTATCTTCCGATATTTCGGTCCCTGTAGAAAAATGAGAGTTTTCGTTTTTACCATTTATAAATCACAGACTTGGTTGTTAACAGAGAACTTCTGCTGCCAGAACTGAGAGTGATGGTTTAAATTTGACATGAAGCTGCCGTCAGTTTGTGCTATACCTCTTCTTTTAAGATAGACAACCAATCGTATTATTTCTTCATCTACGATAAGGCTATACCACTGATGCTAATTAGCTTATTAGATTACCCCAATTTTGCCTGTTCTCAATGAATCTCCTCCAAACGGTTTAGGTACCGAAAGAGTTGAGGACACAGTGTGATAGAACGTCAAACGATATTCTGCACTTGTTTTACAGTTTCTGATTTTTTTACAAATCTCCCTTGATACACTGACGACGTTTCCTAGCATGCGCTTCACCTGTTGTTTGATTGGGACCAAGAGCATCTGTTCATCTGCTTGGCCGGTCAGTAAAGCAGATAGCGTTCTGATTTATGACTGTGGTANTAGTAATGAAGTAGTTTTGAACAGAAATGAGTGTAGTGAACAAGACTTATTGATACCGATTCGCCTTCTTTGTCTACTACATCACCATTTATATCACCCAAATGTAAAACCGTAGGGCGGAGATCATGCTTACAACCTTTACCGAATCCGGGATTGAAAACATACCACAAACAGTAAACAGCATCGTTATTCTTTAAACTTTGGGAATTATTATGCGGTAGCCACAGTCCATTGGAAAAAAATTGAAATGTAGTTTTAATATTGAGTCATAAAAGTTACAAAACAAGTGAACAAACTTCCTTGGATATTATTTATACAAAAATAATAATACGCACAAAACTAATTCCGAAAACGGTTGTGTAATTTAATGGTGGAAGTCATGAAGCCGCTGCTCTGGTAATAAAATCCGTAATACTTTCGGAGATAAAAGGAGTGATCGGGCTACCGAATTAGTTTGTACCTTCATTAACTTTGTCAGATTAGGTTTTTAAGTTCAACTTCACTTACCATTTTCTTGTTAACACAGGGCTTTAAACTCACTTGTTTCCGTCAGCCTTTATTTATTTCAAAGCTCAAAAAGCATTTCCCACAACATTTGCCAGTGCAGGGTAGGTGTTGGTGGATGATTCCAAATAAAATATGATCACCACCAATAATTTATACATTCCATACAGAGAATAGACATGTGTTACTCTTCAACAGCTGTAATTTAACAGTCTCAGCTAGTTCTCAATTTTACAACCGATTTCAATGGTGTTATAGTGAATCCTGCAGGCTACGGTAAATCAGTATTGTATTTTGTCAAGAATCCCGGTTCCATAACTTGTTTTGTTCTTCAAAGCTGTTGATGGATAGAATTTGTACACCGTTTATCTATGGAATTTCAAAAGTTGGTTTGTAATTGTGCTTTTATAACAACCAATTAATTACCATTGCTAGATCTTAAGGGTGTTGAAAATCCAAAACATTTTTTCACCACACTGTGCTTTGACCACATTCTCCAGCAGTAGTTGCTCAAACAGCTTTCATTCTAGACAGAACAAAATCCAATCCCCAATCGCACCAGCTGCTTGCTTGGTTCATGTGTAATACGTGATTCACACATATTGTTAGCCTGTGCCTCGTTAAATACTCCGATGTGAGGATTAATTGACCTGGTCTTCTTTAATTTACGTCCGTTGCCCGGAAAACAATCTGTCGCTCAAAGTTCCATGTGTCCGCGACCGCACTAATTAATCTGGTGTTCCCGAAATAAAACTGTTGCCTCGCTCCATGTAAACCTTGAAACCGTTCAGCAAACGTAAGTATGCTGATAAAAAAAAGACTTCAGAACCCGTTATCCAAAAGAGGTGATCACGCAGGTCCAGAGTTTTGTACTTTGACTCGATATATCGATCCAAGCAAATGAACCAAACATCTTGCACAATAAAATGCAGATTATAAAAACTTGCTTAAGACAGTGTACAAACTACCAATGACCTTATTTTTTGGTTTCCTTAGAACGTATTTCGAAAACAAACCCAAGTCTAGCGGTATGATAATCGCTTCGGGTGCGACTGTTCCCGGGTTCGTATCCCGACTGAACCCGCAACAAAATAGGGCTGTAGAAGCCTGGTGGTAACGTCACCAAATTAGCACCCCGGGGCGGTGTTTGCATCCCACCACCACGGCCTGGTTTTCCCATTGTATGTTGAATAGCAGCCTTCTGACTGGCCGCTTCCTCCTTCCTAAAAGATGTATCTTTGTATATTCAATGACAATGAAGTAAAGGCAAGAGAAAAAAGAAAAATTGTCAGTAATTTTCTTCAAAATCTTAGGGTACTAGAATGGTCATCTGGAAATTGTGGAATGATTTTAGTTCGGGATGCGGAAATTGATTGGTTGGATGTTGTTGGGGAACACATCAGCACCAACAGAACGACGATCTACCCAAATATTCATTTTGTATTCTTGTGGATGGACACACCACAACTGAAACACGAGCAGTGATACTGTTATTTAACTTGATATACACACGCGGAGCGGAAGAACATGGATTCAGAAAACTGGCATATCATGTTGCCCAAGAAAGAAGAACTGCATGTTTGTACAAACAAAGCGCCAACTGGTTTGTAACCAGACACTCATTTATATGCTAATAGTGTTCTTAAAATAGAAGTTACTAAAGACTGGTAGCGGTTAAACGCCTGGAAAACGATCTGACTCTCAACAAATCTGCTTTACAAACTGATAAACTGTATACTGAAAATTTACTGTCAAGTCAGCATAGGGACACTTAATTTATTTAACGTCGCCGTGACGTCCTAATGAGAATGCGCAGACAGCTTTAAATGAATCACTATCATTTCGCACAAAATAAACAAAAACGTGGGCATTTTTGCGAATTAGGGTTTCAAATGTCATAAGAAAAGTTAATTTGCGCGTTGCCAATAACAACAGCTCATGCTAGGCCCTTTTTCGTTCCACCCAATAACTATTAGCCAGATAGAGTAAATGAAACGGTACACTCTTTCCAGTAGCGTATTTTAAACCAAAAGAGTGCTACCCCATTTTTGATGCATATTTATGATGAATCGCTAGGCAACGAACGTTGAACCAGACTGTTAAATGGGGATACAAAGTGGGGGCAACATCGTTTAGAGGTTTGGTGCGTTAGTTACCAACCTCATTAGATGTCATAAAATAACGTTAAAAACTAACGAATCAAGTTATTTAGGTACCAAAAGTAAAACAGCATTGTTCAGGTATCTGAATTGTTTGCTTTTGTGCAAAAAATCAATCTTTTCTTCTTTAAAGAGAAGCTTTTCTGAAAATTTGTGTCAGATTTCGTTAAACGTAAGGTGGTTGTTGTGGAACACAAAATAAAAGACCAACTGTAAGCTCAATTTATCTTTCTTGAAGCGACCATGTAATAATCATCCTACGAATATGTATTTGTTTATCCTCATTGATCAATGCACTGTTTATTCTGTCATTTAGGAAATTGTTTTAAACAACAGTTCCATTGGTGAAGTCATGAAACGTCCCACCATCAGGAGCGACTTGCATAAACACATCAGATAAACAACAAGCTTTAGTTAATTCTGGAATCCTTTTGCTGCATCTCAACTGGTGCTTACTGCAAAATACGAAACCCATGCTAGCGTCAGCAAAAGGAGGTCTACATCACTCTGGCAATGCCCTGATAACCACGTAAGGTTGAGTGAATTGATATCATGTTAGATTATCAACACCTTTTATATGAGAACTGTTTTGTATTCTGCAGTAAGCACCAGCTGAAATGCAACTAAATGATTCCGGAATTCAATCGTGCTCACTTGCAGTGTTGTGTTCTTTTTTCAAGTTTATTTCGGAAATTAATTGCTTTAATAATCTCCGTGATTATTTAAATCCAACTGTCAACGGTTCGTGTAGTTTCACGTTTCATTCTGCACCGAAGCAGCAGTTGGTTTCAACTTCACAAAGACAATCCAGAATGACTTTCATGACATATTAGCACCTGAGGTTAGTACGAGCATTAAGTTCGCCCCTAATGGAAAACCAAATTCACCGTAATCTTTTCCGTCACTATTGATACCTTTAATCAATATTGCCCTAAACATCAGCTGAGATGAATTTTTGATCATCGCTGAATTTCTAAATCAATGACAAATTGTAGAATCTGATTTGCTTACTCATGAGTAGTCAAACGTGAATTTATTCTATCCTCTAAGAAAATGGATTAAAACAGTCGTTGCAATATCTGCATTAATCATAGTCCCAAGAAAAAATAAAAACACCGCTGGAACGGAATATTGACCAATATGTAAATTAAGAAAATTAATATTATTCTAGAAAAAGTTAGGACGGAGAAGTAGTCCTAGCTAAAGGGTAATTTTGAAAAGCCGCCAGGCAAACTGATTTTTTTCTAATATAGCATCGCTGGAAAATGAAACGAATAACAAGTTTTGTGTTCAGTGCTTCGCTTACTTCAATACTGTCTCCGTTTGTTGATAGTTATAAATAATAAACCACTTTGAAACGAACTCATTAGACTCATCGGTTTACAAACAGTGATGGAGAAAAGGGAGAAATTTCCATCCACCTATTCAAATGCATATCTTGTAATTATGGTCAGTATATTATTATTATATTATAAGATGTGAGGTGCGGGGAATTTTCCTTCATTACTGCTTCCATTGACTGATATTTTCGCCACACCTTAAGTTACTTATCATCAGAAGAAGCTAACTCTGCACTAAATTATATCTGATATTGTTTCCATAGAATGCAACTCTGCATAACCAAACATCCAATTCCATAAGGAAGAAAACTGCTACATTGACCTCATCTATGATCATCGGACAAACAGTGTGCGCTTGGGATGCAAATACCGTAAATATAATTGCAAAACAGGTTCCTCAACTCACCGAAGGAAACAATCCACGCGGGATCACTCATGGTAAGAGTGGAGCTGCGTCACAAACATTTATCCGGTCTCATCCCCATATTTTTGAAGTTCATCGATGACAGAGGCGATTACCATCGGTCTCATGAAGCCTGGACTGTGCGTGCAACAAAACATGATTCAAGCACTCAAACCCCTGGCCGAAGGAAGGCAAAATCGCTTGTACACATAGCAAGGCCCTGAGATGGTCGATTTTTATCACGTGATCCAAGCATCACATCCAGTTAAAATGCTTTTAGACTCGTTGCAGAATACACAAATCATCCCCTTTTCGTTTGATCCTACTGGAGTCTCTTTATATAAATATGATTTTAAAGGTTGGAGAATGAGCACATTGAGGATTCGATAAAGTTGAGTGAAGGTAATCATAATTTTGCTATGAAATAGGAGGAAATTTGGAAATTATTTGGTGTATATTTAAATGATGTATACAACGTTATTATCGGTATAATTCTGATTTGGTCGGATGAGTATATCTGATTAACTGTTGAACGATTTGATCATTCTATGCAGAACCGTAAAAAACGTGGATTTAAAATATTGAGTTTTTGAGCAAGTGAACATCCAAAATGTTATTTCTCTTTGGTGAGAACCCAGTCAAGCAATGGGTCTGTTGGAACTATCAACTTCATGAATGTCGTGCGATCTTAAAAAATGCTGTATTACAGGTACCCTAATAAGTGAATGAACGAAAGCTCAACTGGAAATCCTCATAAAACGATGCTATTTTGAAGAAAATGCTATCCGTATCTCTCGAGCTCCCTATTCACGAGGAGTGTGAGTCGGTTCTCGAAGCCCCTTCAATTATTCGCATGCAATATTCACAAACGCTGTCCCAGATACCGAGAATAACACTTGAAAATACTGGTGTTGCAATATTTGCTAGAGTTCATAGTGTTTAACAAAATGAACCAGATTTTCAAAAGAAGTCTTGAGGATGCCAAAAGTGTATGTATTACGCCTTGGATCAAAAGCAAATCAAATATACAAATATTTGTCACGTACATCGTTTAATTCATCAAGGTTCGCCGTGATTTCATATGCATTTCATTGGTATAAAATAAATGTTGGATAAGGAACTACCACTCATACTTGAAAAGGAAGTAGTTGATTGTACATGATAGATTTTCTCGGGAAGACGAAGCGACAAGTACGGGGTCCAAAATAAAACTGCAACCCCTCCTCATATTGTTTCCCGAATCCCGTATTGTATTTTTTATCACTGTTACTCGGGGAATGCACAGAATTGGCTTCTATCAGGTCAGAGCAGTGGAACGTGATGTGCGTGGATCCTGTTGGGATCGACGATTTGACGATGATCGAGTCTGGGTCTGTGACGAGGATCGAGTTTGCGTATTTGATTGGCCGGTTCTGGTAGAGCCTCGTGATTGATTACTCCGATTCAAAGTTTCCTGTTCCCGAAGCATTGTTTCCAACTGGGTAATTCGCACTTGAGCCTCCTCATTCGCTTTCTGGATGCTGCCAAGCTTCTGAGTTAAATTGACCGTTGCATTTTGCACCATTTCTGTGGAAGTGAACAGAGAGACAATGCCGGGGAGATAAACAAAAGCAAAGTCGAACGGGTAGATCGCCAGTGTGAACATATTCCACTTGGAGTGTGTGGTGTGGGCTGAGTCATAGAGTCACGCACATACTTGGGGATGTGTTCAGCCATTATAGTTCGCAGTGATCGGTCGGTTCTACCTATGTACGCTTCGTTGCAGCTGCAACAGAAGGTGTAAATGCAATGAGAGGTAGATTCGACTAGACGACGATCTTTGAAAGGGGTTTATGTTGGGTTTATGTTCTTTATGATTGTAATTGGTTGTGTTAAACTCTGCTCAACCAAACCAAGTGCGCTATGAAATACCAGTTAGTCAGCATCATTTAATTATGTTAGTCATTTTAAAATGCTTATTTTACTTGTTCATAATTAAGACCAAGTGAAAAGGGATAATGATTTGTTAGTGAAAGTCACCAAATGAAAAAACTCAGGTTCCGATTATGTGAGACATAGAGAGATAGACAGTACGAACACACAAACGATTACTAAACCCTGCTGTGTGCAGCATATTCGCTTGCTCTTCACCACAGTCACGTTTTGATCAAGGTAAATGGTGCCAAAACAGGTATCGCTGTACTTGTGCTATCAAGTAGATTCATGTCAATACACACGTACTGACACTTCTACAGGTCTAAAAGTAAAATAACTTCACTTTGTTATCGATCGATCGACGAATGGACTGCATCCTTGTTTTGCATTGTGAATATCAGATTTCGGGGTACAGGTTCCTCAGGCTCTCATCCGTTATGCGTAATTGCTGACCGTCACAAGTGCACTTTTCACCAAATGAGCGTTCCGTGTGAGCTAGAATGTGGCACGGATCGTGAACCGCTTTGAAATGATATTTATGCATGAAAGTCGAAATGAGGCTTCCACCAAAACGAAGCAATCACATGGTGATTTGATGGTGAGAGTATAGCTCAGCGTGTATATCCAGCCTGATTAAGATTAGTGGTCAGCGGTTTGAATCGATTTAATTCCTTTTCGGTCTCAATCACAAGCCCAAGACACGCTCACACAGAGTTGACGTACCCCCTACTGAATTAAACTTGTTAATAATCGCTATTCATCCGTGAAAAAGGATGACTAGAAGCTAACACAAATTAGTGTATTGTTGTTGTAGTGATTTCCATAGGTGGTGATTTCTGAACAAATACTAGATTCGATAACTTCCAGCTAAATGCCTTACATGTGCATTTGCATGATCTATTTCAAACTGGTTTGAAACCAGTTTGGAAACGAGGTTTGTCATGTGCAAATCAATGTTTTCAAACCTGTGTTAATCTCTCTCGGAACTAAACACCCAATCACCATTGTATTATCAATGACAGGTTTCAACTCATTTCCATTCGTCGATTGCCGACTGTTTACTCAAGGTGTGTCATCTAAACTCGTGGAAACCTTCCGTTCATCCTACATTCGAACAATTGAGACAAAACATGGGAGTTAATACTCCACTTTATTATGTGAAATATCACCATATGTTTTATTCGTCGAGTGTATCCGCCCACCGTTAATATGGTGGCATAACTCGGTGGGGTCAAGAACAACAACAACGACATTTGAAAGTGTCTGTAGTTCTTATTAAAATTTTGTCTTGCAAATTTATCATGAATGTCTAAATCTCTGTCACTCGCACAAACCGTCTGGATCGCACGCACACACACACCCTGAATGTAGACTCACTCCAGCCATTGTACATAAATGTGCACCATCGACAAATGTGTGATCTTGCACACAAGAACACTGGAAAACCTGGAGCCAGAAAGCCAGCAGTTCTCGTACCGTTGAGGAGCGTCTCTCTCACACACACTGGCCTGTAACTATGTCTCACTCACAAAAGCATTCCCGCTTCAGCCCTCCTCCGCCCCCCCCCCTCCGCATCCATTACAAACCATCCCGCCC
>UZAN01044826.1:23982-34712 GCA_900618425.1 Echinostoma caproni
TTTGATCTGCAGTGATTGGGTTCATAAAGTTTATTCTAGGCTCTCAACCGAGCTTGACAACCCATAATACATTGATGTAGATCTCATTTGGACCTGCGTTGACTGCACAGATAGCCGAGTCCTCAATAACAGGATGAATAAACTCTTAGGTCAATGGAGGCGAAAGTGTAGTGCTACGCTTAAGTATCACACTACCCAAGTTTCTTCCAAGACAATCGAAAAATTACACCCAACGTCCACAACTGTTTGATAATGCTACCCTAACAGTGATCCGAAGAACCCAACAGTTCATTTGATACCGAAGACACAAATCATGACCTACTAAAGGGTTCGTGGAGCAAACAACGGAAGTCGATAACAACAATAATGGAGCACTAGAAGAAAAAAGTCAAGAAGAATCAATAGGTATCACGCATAAACGTTGCACAAAACAACACAGACATCCCCAAGACTCCTCTACTCAAGGACCAGCACAACAGCAATGTTGACCCAAGCAAACAGAATCCTAAAAGGCTGGAGGTACCGGGAATCTCTGTGTAAAATAACTGCAGAAACATCGTGAGAAAAACCAGCAATCCACATAGTTTCCCTCGGGCACTTCCCCCAGTGAACTCAAAGCAGAAGTCTATCGCTTGAGAACAAAACAAAACAAGAAAACAGGATCCAGATGCTCGCTGGCCGGAGTCCAGAACAGATAACGGGGATTCACCGCATTCAACCTCAATGAGAGACATGACTTACTATTAATCGTCGCTCAGGAACCGGTGATTAAAAACATCGCTAAGCACATGAAAGAGAAAAACACAATCGTGTTGGGTGTTGTGTGTATTGCTGGCTGTCGTCCCAAAATAGCAAGGAAATCGGCAAATAGCATTGGGGAATAGATACCACCAAAGTCAAATGACATTTTGAATTTCTGGTGAAACATCACTATATAAAGAACCGGGAATTCCTCGTCTATGACATTTATCCTTGCGAAAACAATGACCATTCTCAAAAGGGGAGCAGACAGTCGCACTCACGGTGAACAGCCTGGAACCTCAATCACTTCAAAGATTAATGTTGATAACCTTGAAAAAATACCTCCGCAAATATAAAGAAATAAGTCCCGAGACCAAATCTAGTAGAAAGGAGATTCCCCCCCCCCCCAAATTTTACTTGAAAGATATAACGACCATCAAACAGCTTAGAAACCCATAGATGCACACGTGTGTGTTTAATAACTTTTGAAGCAATCTGAACGAGAGATATAAAGTGAATGTACAACAGCATTGAAAGAAAACGGACCGCACACAATACCCTTCTACTATTGACTTCATTCTAACAAAAAGTAGCAAAGATATCACGGAACTTAAAAACGGAATCTCTTTTGTGCACTTCAAGTTTTGCCCAGCGGAAAATCTCAAACCCAAAACCAAGAACCAAATATTTTGCAAAATCAACGACACTAAAAGGGTTTATGAGCGGTCCAGTGCGAACTAAGCCACATCAAATCCCAAAAGGCACTTTGGCTGCACCCAAGCTCTGGCTTTATCGAAAAGAAGTTGGTAAAGCTCCACGTCAATGATCAGTTCTTTACTATGGTCAGATAATGTTTCGACTCCTTTCCCGTTTCATTTCAAAAGTTCTTTCTCCTAGTAGTAGTATAGTACGAAACAATGCATGTCTCGTCTGTACGAGTCGTAGTAAAGACCTGACCATTTCTCTATCGGACATGGGAAAGGCCTTTAAACCCTTCAAGTTCTCTAAATTTACGCGATCGGACTTTATTCACCTAGGTGTCCTGAAACCTGTAGAATTGGAAGTACGTCTTCAGCTAGTGATGACATTCATTTAGCGGCTTCATACATACAAGGTTCAGATTGGAAATAACCCTAAATTTACTAGTGAAGGTCAAATACGAGCATTATGTAGCCTTCAAACAAATATGCGAACGGCCTTACTTGCAGGTCCTCAAACCAAATAAAGGACAAGAGATAGTTGGATTGAAAAGAAAGGAAGATATACATAGGAATATATATAGCCGTCTTGAAAGATCAATCAAAATTCAAGCTAGCTATTGCCCCACACAGTTGGTTTGGGAAAATATTGCTCTTGTGATTCGAATTTTCCTGTTTATGGTGTTTCTTTCAAGAAGTTTAAATGAAAGGACTTACAACAGTTCATTGCAACTCATTTGTTTTTTTATAGCTTACAGAAAACACGCGTTACTAATGTCCCATTACGCCGCATACAATGAATGTACTACTCCGCGTATCGTAGCCCAAATCCGCGGTTGGTTCAGGCTCCCAAACCGGTCTGAATGGTCGTGTACCAGCTTGTAATTGCCAGAGGATAACAGAAGAGAAACGGTTTAATCAATCAAACGATTGATGTATAGCTAAATAGTGGATCTCAATATCACAAACGGCAACCATCCAAAACGATTTATGGTCATATACAATGCGTGTGATTTCAACTGACTTCACGTTTTTTCCGTAAAAGGCAGGAATTCCTTGCCTGGCTTCTGTACAATCTGATATTCCTTAACACAAAACAGTTGACGCATCTGTGATGTTTTAATGAATGATGCTACATTTTTGTTACCATTGGAGATATATTTATCTCTTTCTGTGATTTCTGATTATATTCGATTCAACTTCTAAGGAATTCTATGCAGTCAGGTTGACAGGTAAGCTATGATGTTTGCTGATATCAGACTAGATCATGCAAGCAAAAGAACTTTCATATATAAAACATATGTCAATTACATGTTTATTATTATGGACCAAAAAGATATATTGAAAACATGGTAGATGAACTTGATCATTTTCACCCGAATATACCATTCACTCGGAAACTTGTATAGTTAAACTAATTGTTTTTCTTCGACGTTCTCGTAACTCAACGATCAAGTTGGTCGGTTCGTCAATCGGTATTTCGCAACAGCTTTTCACAGGTGGCCCTATCTGAAACGAATATTTGTGAATACTTTTCCTCCTATATACCAATTGCTAAACCGAGTCATTTATTTGTTTAGATAGCCAAGCAAAGGGAGATACCTGACTGCCAACTCGAGGAACTCCAAAAAGAACATGCAGGGAAAACCACTTCGTGCGGGTGACATCAGAGCGCATCGAAAGCGGTCTTCAAAAAATATTCTATACCTCATCAATACACTTCTTTTCTGCCCTTCAGAGAATGCGTTGTTTTTGATATAATGTCTCACTGCATTCACCTCTAAACCTTCAATTCAAAGAAGAACCAACAGGTCGTTTGGCACCTAAACAGCTAATCATGTCCCAAAATAAGTACTAAAGGCAATGAATCGATCTAACCCATTAAGCGTAAACGTTACACATTCACTTATCAGCAATCTTCACTTGCTTGAGATCACAAAGGCAACCAAACCAAGACCTTTTATGTAGTGTTACGTTGTCAAACTCTACCTTGGCCTCGAACCACCACATTTGAAAGCTACTTACACCGTAATCGCTCGTTACTTTTTCGGTTCTCAACAAATTTCCTGATGTTACACATTTACCCTCGAAAAGATTATAGGAAAGAATTTTTTCCAGCAGCATGTATATTCTATCAAATGTATCCACAAAAGTTTCCTGTAAGATCTGAGTAAATGGGAAAACCAAGGTACATTGACTTCAGAATGAGTGGTGCAAGAAAAGCTGGTTTTTCTTTAAACATTATCTCGAATAGGGTTACATCGTTGTTTCATGGATGTATTGGTATCATTCATTAATTGCACATTGTGGTGATCTTTTTCAACCTGTTTTGACAGTCATTAATCTTTAGGTATGTAGGTGAGGTCGATTTCTCAAAAAGAAATTTGCATACTTCGATATAAAAGCTTATTCTGTCGATTGAAACCAACATGTGAGTTAATAATACATCATCATGCTAAAATTGACCTTTTCTACTGAAGAGCACTTTTTGATGCAGATGCTGTGTATTTTCTGTTCAAGAAAAAAGTCTCTCCTCACCGTGTTAACCCCGAATTAATGGATCCACCTTGGCCAACGTATCTGAATATCACGTCTTTGTATAAACGTTTCGCTCTTACTCATTCTTTTCGGGACCATAATAGCAGATTAGTTTAACGCGAAAATTACAACCTTGATTGCTTGCAGTGGATACGTTTATTTAAAGTGATTTGCGCTACATAACAAGAACTCCGATCGATAATCACATTTCTTATCGGCTCACTGATCTTTGCAGTTGCTCACAACTAACCTTTGGAACGCATTCTGGCAAAGTGAATTTACGTATTCGCTTGTGTTAGCCACATTCTTATTGATGCGCCTCATGCACTTTTAAAGATTACATATAAAAGTGTAGCAATGTTCATAGGACCGGAACAATACCCTGGCTAATATCACAATGAGTTTCACCAAGATCCGTACACCACAACCTGAGTACATTCTAGAAAAACTCGTGATTCAGGCACAATTAAATTCCGCTACGGAGGTAAAGTAAGCGGTTTGGCTGATGGCGTACCCCGCATAAACAGCAATTTAGCAACAATGATAAAACTCCCCTTAGTGTGATCTGCAGCAGATGTAATTCTATTGATGATTCTTTAAATATCTCACCATTTATAATGCGCAGAAGATTTTGCAGCTCAAATATATTCCAGATACCTAAATTTACGTCAATCTTACAACGTCCATAATACCTGAACTTCACTATTGACATGCCAAGATACCAAAATCAGGGAAAAAACAGATTATATATTCAAAAATTAGATCTTTAGGTAATAATCAAACTTGCAGTGTAACTGCGGCAAGTTTAAATTATTCACAGAATGGCATTGATTACTTGACTGTAGTCTGTTACCCCGAATTCTCCCGTTTTTCTTTTATCGCTATCACTATTTTATACACTGCACCCTATTGTAGAGAATAAGGCACTGACAAATTTTAGATCATTCCCTACCGGTTACTGCCCCACCTCTTGCTGACAGCTTACACTAATAGCTGGTGACTTTGATCAAACCCACCGGCACCCTTTTTCTGCCTAAACCTCAGCGTTGTTGTTGAACCAACTAGAGGAAACTCTCATCTAGATCACAATCACAAATCACGCTGACCCATTTTCTACCAAACATTTCTACCCCTTAGGCACCAGTGATCACAACCTGATCCTGATCAGACCTAAGGTTTACTCACCCTCACAACATTTTTCTTTTACTCGAACCATACACGTTATGTTCTGTCAGCGAGATCTTTCCTTAGACAATATTGACTTGCTTAGAGAGTCTCTCCTAAAGTAGCTATCGTATATTTTCCTTTAAATAAAACATTCTTGTCCAATATGACATTTTTAACGGAAGTGTCAAGCTGTGTTTTTGAAGTATGTTGTCCTGTAATCACTTTTTTCCTCCACCATGGCAGAATACCAACACCTTTCCTGAAACGTCTTCGTCGTAAAAATGAACGTGCATTTAAATGGGGTTGCAGGGCTGAAATGCAACAATTGTCGTTTCTGATCGAGTGAAATAAGACTGTTTAATCCCTTTTATGAAATTAAGTTTGCAGGTAAAGAAGGTGATCTCCAGTCCATCTATTGTTATTGAAAAACTGGGGGCTTCATCCTTTCATTCTTCGCCGACACATATGCAGTTATTTGGCACACCCGATGACAATCACCAGTTTGCGTATGAACATAACCGGCATCCGTTGGATGCTGTTTATTCTGTGGCTCACTTCATCTGTAAGTCCCCAAACAAAAAATTCGAATATGTGCACTGTGCACTTCTTGATTATTCTTCCGCTTTCGATTCGGTGCCCCGTTCTGTTTAGTTTAACAAGCGCTAATTGTTTGGCTTTCTCACTTCTCTTCTAGTATGGCTTGGTGATTACCTTTCGCAGAGATATCCGTATGTTAAATTGGGAGGAAGACAGTCAACGGCATCACTTGATAGTTCGGGTGTACTTCAAGGTGCAGGTTTATCTCCCTATCTTTTTGCGACCTATTTCAATGAATTACTTATTACTCCCCCCGTACATTTTGTTTATGCTGATGATAACGCTACTTCTGTTTCCTTATCTAACCAATTAGAACTGGCTGAATATAACGCAGACGTATCCCACCTCTTTTCGTATTCTACTTCAGTTGGTCTTAATTATAATCCGGAAAAATGCCTTGAATGTATTTTTACTTTAAACCGTTCCCTATTTCCCTCCTATGTACAGATTTAGAGGAGTGCGATGAGCAGGGTCAGCCATGTAAAGTACTCAGGTGTCACATTTGAAAGTAACCTTCGTTGGTCTTTACAAACCCAAAACGTTGCTTACAAACAAAAAGTTATTCCTTTTCAGATGGAAAGACTGTGCCACTGCCTTTGTGATTTTCCAGTGATAAAAGCTTTTTTCAACAGTGCATATTCCGTCCACCCGTTTACTGCTCCCCTATGGTTTTCCTTGGTTTGCTGAAGGCCGATTTTAATTTTCTGTGGCGTGGCCTCTTAATAATCAGCCATTTTTCCCATGTTTCGTTATCTGTTCTGATTGACAATATGTGTAATGCTCATATTGCTGCGTGCTTGAAGTTTGCTGACAATTATCTGACTGCAAGCAAATCCGTCCCCTCCACCCATTCCAAATACAAACTCATCCCAGCCAAAATATTTGCATACAGAAACTCTTTGGTGAACTTCCTTGCCCGGATATTGACCGACAAGAAAAGTATTCGTTCTCACTGGTCTAATGCAGTTTGTAGTCAACTGACTTTTTGCACGTTTCACATCCCATTTTTCACCTTTTTACCAGAATTCTGATGGTGGTCTGTTTTTGACTGAAAGCTTATATATAACTCTCTAAGGCGTCAATGCAATAAAATACAATCAGCACGTAGATACTGGGTTAGCCTCAGTGACTACAGCTCTTTTTTAACGTTTTCATTCGTTTACGAAGGTCAACTACGTACATGTTAAAATGATTTGCACCTTTTTTCGTTTATATTCTCACCTTAGAAATTGCTATAATGTATGCAGTCACATCGTAAAGATTAATCATGCGTCAATGCTAACCATCCAAGAACAAGCACGTGATTTGGTGAACGGTAGTTTATTATCAGTATTAGGTATCAGTTACTCATTGATTAACAAGAAACTGCAAAGTTACTCTAAACTTTAGAACTAATAATGCAGCAAAGCAACCCTCTTTAGTTGCTCCAAGATAAAAGGTTGGTTAAAAGGTACATAGGAATAAATGAGTGAAATAAAGTGGGGACTTTTAAATGAGAGCTTCACTTCTCGAAATCAAGCTCCGAATTTTGCATAAGCACCTTTGTGAATATTTGGAACTAATGTAAAAGACAGAAAAAACCCACTGCCGTTGCTGCACAGTTACGTTCTTGCCTATATCCAACCAACCGGCTTCACTATCTGTTAGCCCTCAAACCATAATACAAGAGACAAGGATTTCATCGAAACTCTTGGTTTAATTTTTCTTTTCTTGTATCTCACTCTGAGATGGCAAGTGTGCAATGAAAAACTGCAAGATAAGTACAAAAAGCGCGCTGCTCAAGAAAGCTTGTACAGGTTAGATAAGATACCCCCAAAGTTAAGATGGCTTACTATGTTCCCTTGAATTTGTTCGCTCCAATGCATCTAAGCCAAACTAAAAAATATTTTATCCTAGGATTTATTGCTGAATTATTACCTGAACTGGTAAATTCAAGGCTCCAAAATCCTTGCAAAATCCGATATACATTTTGGAGCAGTTCAGAAGGTATTGTGAAGTTTATACAGTCATCCAGACAGCAAATTGGAGTTTTTATTTTTTTGAATCTTTGGCATAGAAGCTAACGTTTCCTTGTATGCCAAATATGACATTTAAATTGTTGTACGTAACGCGAGGTGTAGTAATCTGATCAAGGTTTCAACACTTGAGTTGAATCGAAGTGACTGAATTAGGGGTGCTTTTTTCCACACTGCCCTTATTTCTTGAGTTTTACGCATGCAGGTCTGTGACGGACGTTGGACATAGGAATGACATCGGAGAATTTTTTTACTGTTCCCTGAAGACCGAGATAATCTGAAGAAAATATCGCCATAAAGTTGAAGCACTGAGGGACTTGAGAGACCATCAGAACCAGAAAATAGACAACTTGGTATCATGCCGTCAATTCATGGGCCACTGAATTGAACTGAACTTGGGAAGATAAAGCAGCGCATACTTGCTTTATGGAACAATGTGCACAGCAGAACTACCCTCCAGAGTCTAGAGGGTGGACTTATGGTGATAAAAGTTGTATGACTGAATTTATAGTAATTGTTATACATCCAATCGTGGTTAACCACGTACAGCTTCTGATAACAAACAAAAAGCTAGAAGTACAAAGGACACTGTGAGGCAAAACATTACTAACCGGCGTGTTGGCAGGGATTGTGATCCGGTTGCTACGCAAGTAGTGAACGGTTGGAACCGGTGACCAAAGGAAATAGTAGATTTAGAAAGAGTGACTGCATTTAAGTACGCTCTGGCCGAGCGTTGGAGGAAGCTCTTTACAGAATAGGATTATCAATCTACTATGGAACGTTTTCATGGTACATGTTCCTTGTTCGCCGGGGAAATGAAAGGAGACGAGCTTTTTCCCTTACTTTTCACCAAGAACATCATACTGGAGGCAATTCGCAGTGGTGGGTGCACAATTCGTGAGCTCACAAAATGTGCACCAACCACTGCCGGAATAAATATGGGCATTATCAGTCCTGTACAACGTGACGCAATTGTATGTATGTATGAATTCATACAATAACCATCCATTATTGGATGATTATTCGTTCAATCTAAAAAGGTTAAACACTGGATTAATTTATATAATTGACTATATTTTCAGAATTGCTTAATAATATTATTTACTTACCCATGCGTCTCACCGAAAATTCAGTGGAACGTCAAGTACTTGCAAGTACTTGCATATGCAAGACATGATTTCACGGTATATAATGCGACGCAAAGAATATTTTGATTTTCCAATTGATAAACAATGCTTGCGTCTATTTAGTCATGAAAAGAGTATTTTGCACGAAATAATAAAGCTCCAGCTATAGCTAGCTAGCAAGCTGGTGATATAATTCTCAACACGGGTTGTTACTGATATTTGCGGTAATAACTGGCAATAAAGGCATTTCTGATTACAAAAAATGATTATAATCATTACAGAATGAACTTTAAGGCTTTCCGAAAAATCGTAATACTATTCTTTGATCATTGGCACAACAGCATACCTCACAGAACAAAGCTCATATCACGCACTATTTACTAAGGTCGCGCGTTTTTCAATTTTGAAAACATAAAACAATAGATTTTGGAGAAAAATAAATCTTAGTATGTTCATAAATACCATCCAGTTATTGCATGTGTTTTAACGGGCAGCTCGTAAAAATATTCTCAAGCATCATGCCTACAACTTCTACAGCAATTTAATACTGTGTAGTGTCTTACTTTTCTATTCACTTTATCTGACATGATTGTACAGCTTGTTTAATATGCACAACACCTAACACACAAAACGAAATTCTGTTCGTAAATAAGCACGTGTTCTCCGAGTGTTGCTGAGGAATTAAGCAAGCATTATCAATAATCGTCAAGCGGTCCGTTAACTGTCGCAGTCACCCATTTCAGCTCCTCTACACCTCGTCGACCGGAACCACACATCACAAGAACAGGATCAATCGACCAGCGGACAATCCTTCTGTGAGTCCGTTCCTTGTACCGTTTATTTCATTATTATTCGTATATGTAGTATCTTTTCCACTACATATTTGGTGAGCCCTTGTTTAGATTATCTATCGCTTCATATTTTCCTACGGTACCCCAGATTCTTCGGGAATTTCACTTCATTTAATTGAACTTTTTTACGGTATATTTTACATATGGAGCAATCAAAACTAGACATAGATGACCTTCTCATGTCTTCTCACATTAAATTACCGGTATTGGGTATTAACAACCCCCGGTTATGGTTCGCCCAAGTCGAAGCCTATTTCCGTGCCCACTGCATTCGTCGCCAGACGCCTATGTATTCCCACATAGTCACTTTCCTGCCCACCGATATTGCGGAACAGGTGTTTGAAATCATCATCACCATGACTGAGACTGACCCATACACTCGATTGAAGGAAGCGTTAATCACTCACACAGCTGTGTTGGATGAACTTCCATTAGATGAATTGTTTGGGGCCCTCGAAATCGGCGACCGCACCCCGTCCCAGTTGATGCGAAACATGCGGCAACTCCTCGGCACCCGCGTACTTGATGACGCCATCCTCCGCCAGCTTTGGTTGAAGCGTCTCCCTCCACGCANGAGAAGTTTTATCCGTCCTCTCCAACAGTTCGTTGGATAAAATGGCACTGGCCGCGGATAAAATGTTCGAAGAAAACCCAGCTTCGCATCACATCGCCGCTTGCTCCAGCCCAACCCCGACAGTCCCTCGCTGTGATCATATCACTTCACGCATAGGAAACCTCGAACGGCAGATGCAGCAATTGGTTATTCGCCTCTCCCGTTCGCGCTCATCCAGCCGTAGTCGAAGTCGAAGTCGCTCGACTTCACAAACCCACAGAAATCACCCGTCGCCAGCTCCAACCCTCAAAATTGCTGGTACCACCAACAATTTGACCCCAGAGCCAAGAAATGCACCCCACCTTGTTCGTTTACTTCACAGGGAAACCCCAAAGCCGGACATTAATGACGGCGCCTGTTTCCGGCATCCTTCCCCGTAGTCT
>UZAN01044827.1:13198-34708 GCA_900618425.1 Echinostoma caproni
TCGGCTTCGCGCCCCAAAGGAGAAGTAGCAGATGAATGTGTCAACCAGTCGGGATTGTGAACGT
Source organism: Echinostoma caproni (assembly GCA_900618425.1). Taxonomy (NCBI): domain Eukaryota; kingdom Metazoa; phylum Platyhelminthes; class Trematoda; order Plagiorchiida; family Echinostomatidae; genus Echinostoma; species Echinostoma caproni. Next base: position 13,263 of record UZAN01044827.1, read on the forward strand.
TAAAATCTCCTAAGATGGTAACATGGCAATTGGGGTCGGTTGCAAACAAATGTTCAATGTTCGAAGATAGAAAATCAAAGATGGTAGAATCGCCGCTATTGGGGGAACGATAAAGAACACAAAAGTAATGATTGAGGGAAGGAAGTCGGAGTTTCAGCCACAACAGCTGAAATTCACGATTGGAAAAGTCAAGATTTGGGATCCTGGAGGCGGCAGCTGATTGGTGAATAAAGGCGCAGACACTAGCTTTGGGCAGAAAGGAGGAATGGAGAGTGTAGTTGGGGAATTGAAGGTGGGTGGTGTCTGACGAGGGGGAGATTTGTGTTTCTGTTAAGAAAAGGGCGAGCGGAGAAGAAGAATGTAGGAAATGGTCAACAGAATCAATATTGCAGTTCAGTCCGCGAATGTTGGTGAGGGTGATGAATGCTTGTTTACAGTCTGAGTGCGTAGAGTGAGCGAGAGTACGTGATCGTTTGTGAATTTGTATTGTCGTGTTTATGTTTTGAGGAAAAACCGGCAACCATAATCCTGAAGCTTGGAATGGCGAACCACATAAGGCCTCATTAGATCAGGCGTGGTAATGAGCCGGGCGACGGCATTTGTGCCAACTAACTGCAATCCCAGTGGACGGTTAACTTACTGTACCCATCAAACTAAGTCACAGCTCTGATGCAATTTTGCTGACAGGTGGCTTAAACACAGGTTGAAAAACCGAGCGCATCTAAAACCTATCCAGGAGGGTGTTTCGCTGTTTGCCGAGCGAAAAGGCAACGGCCATCAATTACTTCCGCTCTACGCAGGTCGTCGATTGTTCTTATCTAGCACAAACTTTCGACAGATGCCAACATGGTGTTCAAGTTCAGCAGGCAGGCTTACCCAACTAGACCACGGAGCGGTAAGCTACCGTTGGCGTGGCTCAGTGAAAAATTACGGATCCAATTTAACCACCAGTTTTGAGTCTGATCACACACTACTTTAGATGCACTTGACACTTGGACTCATTGATCATCGGCAGAAATCGCTGCCTCGGTTAGCTCATCATCGTTTGTGTGACTCAGCTATTGGCATCAGTTATGGGAAGTAGCTCGAAAAAGAGCTAGAATCACCGCTACCTGGTGGAGTAGATCGATAATGGGATCAAAATAGGTGTGCAACGTATTCGGCAGCAAACGGCATATGTAACTTAGCCAGAAGTTTTTCGAAGACTCTTCAAGAATAATTGGTCCTAATTGAACAAAAGCGAAGGATAAACAAAGGAACCGGTGTCGTCTGCAATATCAGCTCAAGATTAGCTTTAGTATCCTAAGGAATGGTGGACCAAAATAGTTAGTAAAATGGAAGTAACGTCTGCACCAGGAAATATTCAAATCGGTTTTACCTTATACGCTGCACCAGAGGTCGTCGTATATCAGTCGGCAAAAACATTTGACAAAATTGAACAGAGCATGCCCAGTAAGTAGCGGTGGCAGAGTACATTGGTGAATAGTTCAACTCGTTTGATGCTAATGTGCTTATCCCGGCGATGGCAGCCAAAACTTCGGGTAGAAACGTGTGAGCCCCTTACCGGATTAAAAGTTCAAGGTTGTATTCAATCGCTCATAAGGGAAAAATCCTGACGGGCTTCTCGGATATTTTTGAGTAGGTAGATGACTCTGTTGTCGGTATTTAGTCGAAAGACTATATCCCTTTACCTACATTATCTTACGGCGGCTGAATCTTGGAAGTGGGTAAGCCGGCTTCATGGATTTCTTGAAGTACAGCTGCCCACGCTCGGCGGCGAAAACTGCACGTACTGTGACCTAATATGAATTGCATTGGTGATTGTNCCGTATCCAGTCAGGTTTTCGGCCGTCCGCCGCGCTAGTTTGGACAAAGGGACGGTGCCAAAGCAATCTTGGTAAGGTCGTTTTCAGATTAAGGAAGTATGTGGTCAAACCACTGTAGTCTTCGTCGCTGCATTAACGTGCATAGCCGTGTGAGATTAAAACAGGTTTCTGACCGATGATGAATGTTTGGATTAACCCATTCCTTTTTTCCCAAACAGGACGAAACAGTTGCTCTTTGTTGGTTATCACAGGCATTTCCACCGCATTTAAATGCATTCCAATAGCGGGGAATCAACGATCTCCCAAGGAGTGAAACCCACACTAAACATCATCAACAGTGCCTGGTGTCTGTGAAAAACCGAATGGGCAGTATGCTTGAGCTCAGGTATCTAAAACTTAAGACCTATTCGATCGATTCGCCCTTTAGTTATAAAGCGTCGTCGGGATGAGTTGGGACTGTTGAAAACGTCTTGTTTTTGGATGTGTTCACATCTAGGCCAATCTCGGAGGCCTGTCGACCAATGCGGTCAGCGATTACTGAGAAGTTAGATATGCCCCCATCTATGACGACAACATCAGCGAATTCGACATCACTCAGCCAGAAATTTAGAGAGTTCTGAACTCCTTGTTATCCTTCCAATTATTAACGTCATCCAGTGAACAGCAAAGTTGAACAGTGTTGGGGGCAATGGGCATCCCTGTCTTACTCGAGATCCTAACTCGATAACGGGGGAATCATCGCCGTAGATGCGGATTCGGGCACTAGTGTTGGAGTAGTAGGGTTTCATGAGTTTAACAATTTTAACTGGAACGCTATCGGTGGGTACTATATTCCGGAAAGATTCGTGATTTACGGAATCGAATGGCGCACGAAAATGTATGAAACAGACTGCCGTGGGTTGTTAAAACTTGTGATGATGCTCTATGGAGTCTATGGTCGACGCAGCTCACACCGGGGCAGATTCCCGCAAGTTAGGGTGGGTGCGCGTCTTCTTTCAGCAAAAGCTTTGCAAACCCTTGGCTGCCACATCAATTAAACTGATACCTTTGTAGTTTTTACACATTGATTTGTCCCCTTTATAGGAAAAGGCAGTGAAATTGATGTAGTCCAGTCTGTTGGGTAAGTTTCGGTTTCCCCAGTTGCACTAAGTAAGCTATGTAGCGGCTTTAAAATGGCTGGAAGTTACTGTGCGGATTTCCACGGATATCCCCTCATCACCGGGAGACTTCTGCGGCTTAGNGACCACGAATCGCGGCTAGTATTGTATGACGATGGCGAGGAGAACGCGTACGGGTGATTTAGAAGTATTCGCGTGAGAACAGGTCTTACACAAGGCATTCGGGTTTCGGTTTAGTATTTTGTTCGCTGGTGCGTTGATTGTCCGTCCGCCGTTAGGGCTTGACCCTTAGTCTTGTGCACGCATTGAAACGGATGAGACTTTAATGGGTCATCACCTTTGGTTGGGGTTTCCCAGCTTGGTTTTGTGACAGCTCTCCAATGAAGTACGAAGACTTCTCCCACCGTCGAGAATTAGCCCTAGGTACCCCGCTCCTACCACTGAACTGCTCATGTTTATCTACCGAAATGGCCTCCGGGCTAGAGAGTCAAAGGAAACCAGGTGCCCGATCACCTAGCCTTGTGAGACTGAGCTTCTTTTTACCTCTACCCATTGACCTCATGCATTATTGGATCTGCGGTTGTAAGGGTTAATCTCATATAGCTCGCAGTCGTGGAGGCACGCAACTCATTATGCACATTATGCCAAGGTGGATTGCCTGTAGTGAAAGAAATTTGGGTTTAACACTAAAGTGGTAAGACTGAAGAAATTGATGTGGAGCATCATCGTTGCGATTCAAACCATGAATGATAGCTAGTGCGAGTTTCGCGTGAGTCGTGCACGCACCAACTGTAATCCTGTATGGTGTGTTTTTCATCACGAATTGAGGGAGATAACCGAAAGTCTGACCCTCAAACTTGGAATGGCGAGCCTAACAATTTTCCGGTGGTTCTGTCAATTCGCGGTAGACTGCCATGTCGCCCGGTTCACTACCACACCCAACCTTGCCAGGCATTATGTTGTTCACCACCCCAAGTCTCAGGTTCTCTGGTCTACGGTCCCCAGGGAAAGTTAGATATCTTCGCTTTCTGGTTTGTATTCTGCTTCATCTCATTTACCGACTTCTTCAGCCATCCCCGATTCATCCAGCATCTCCTTTCTATCTCTCACAGTCAAGAGTATGATTTGAATGTTTCTAAACTACTTTTCCACCCATGGTCCTGGAGATGTTTGCCTCTGATCTCAAATCTTTTCCCACGCCATAGGAAAGTACCATAATTCTTATCCAAAAGCGAGGCGACCTTTCCGTCCTCAATAATACACTTAGTGGTCTCAAAACGTATATATTAAATGGGCAGCTGAATAAAGGTGTGCGTTTTAGGACACACATATGACATTGTCTGCCTAATTGAGTGAATAGAGGATGCGCAAAGCGCACTTGATATACTAACTGCTGTAACTACATTCGGTGTGTGCTTTGCACCGATGTACAAAGTGATGCTGTAAAATTGGCTGTCACCTAGTCTAGCCTTTTTTCATCTTATTACACACCAAAGTATGATGAACAGCAGACGGGGCGAACCCCATAGTCACGAGGACCTACTGTTCAGTGGTGGAAACCGGCAACCTAAGCCCCGGGACTTGGAGTGGCGGACCACATAAGGCCCCGATATGTCAGACATAATATTGAACCGAACGACAGCAGAGCTGCCTACCACCAAAGTCGGGTGGCAGTGGTGGGGCTCGAACATCGGACCATAGGGTCCAAAGTACGCCGGTGACAGTGACTAAACCACTGCGCCACCACCACCGTGTATATACATTCGTCACAATAACCTTATTTGCAACATTGGGTTTCAGGTTTCGCAGAAATAATCCAAATTTTCATCCATTTGTTGTTTACAAGCAGCTAACATGCAGGCAGTTTTGTTGTCTTCCGGTTCCATACCACGCTTAACCTAGCAGTGCCTTATGGCTCGCCACTCAATCCCGGGGCCTAAATTGCCGGTTTCCATCACTGAACAACAGGTCTTCACGGTTTATTCCGTCCGCTGTTCATCACACAAGGATGTGTAATAAAAAACACTTTACTGTTCATTCGTCCTCTTATTTTTTAAAAAGCTTACCACCTAAGAAGTGATAAATGAAAGGGTAGCCAAATGCATCATATGTAACTGGTCGAGTTAGCGGTAACTTTGGCTTACTCCAATGGATGAGTATAACATGTTTCAACCATCTTACTAAATATAAATACTTGATTCAATTTTTTTTACAGATTGTTTCCTCATTCTGTAATGTATCTTGTGCCTTTTTCAATCGGTTGTTGAGATTGTGGGATGGCAGCAAACATTGACCGTAAAAGGAATCCGAAAGGGTCACTCAAAGAGAAGGTTCTGCAAATTTACGACAAACTATTCCAGGTTGGTGACGTCATCTTATGTAATTCGTTTTGAAGGGTCAAGATATTGCACAAGGACGAGCTGAATTTTGGGATGACTTTTTTCTGCTAAAGGCAATTCATATATCCAATTAATGACAATTTTAGGTCAATGTCAAGTGCCTGATTTCGCATTTTGAGAAATCTCACAGGGATGATTTGGTTCTACTGAAGGTAACTAACTGAATTATTTATATTGTGGCGATTTTCATCATTTGTTGCATCTAATTAATTTGTGCTTCGGGGTCAGGTATCTGTAACGGATTCACTGTTCTCTTTAAAATTGCCACCACAATAGGAGGTATTTGTGAGTTTCGAAGAGCGTTGCAAAATGTGCGTTATATTGCACAACTTGGTGTGTGATGTACTGTTTTGTTTATGCGGCTCAACAAGCTAAAGCATCAGACGTGACGTAATGCACGGTGTAAGGTTAGGCGTGGCTTCAAAACGTGTGACAAAAAGTCCTCAGTTTTCAATTTTTACAGCTACTTTCGTGCGGTGGTTTTGATTACTATCTTTTGACTGTTTACCACTAAATTTTGAAGGAGCTATGTAATCGGAAACACTGTTACTTGCAGTTCTTGTTTCTTGGTTTGAAAAGAAAAGAAGTGAGCAGAACATTAGTGACACAAAAGCGTAGTTTTTGTTTTTTTCCAGCATGTTATCACACATATGTTTTCACTTAGATATATATTATATATATTTTCACATACATCTGAATCGAGACTGTTTGCCAAACAAATCATGGTATAATAATCTTTATAAACAAGAAAAACGTTCCATGATTTGCATTTGGGCTGAATACTGTCGGGTTGCCCAGGCCAAAGCAAGTGACTTTTCTTAAGGAACCCGCAACCGGAGCCTTCGGCTAACCAAAGCCTGACCCGTAAGGCAGCGGGCGGTGTGTGAAAATCGAAATCCACTGAGGACCAGTATATATATAATTTATATATATGAGAGTTTTGCAATAGGTGTACCATTGACGCCGGTTTCGAGCCATTTCGGCTAGTGTCTGAAGCCCTAGATTTTTGCTATCCTTGGAATCGCAATCTGGGGGCCTAGAGCGTCCTAAAACCGCCAGTTTTGAGGTTAACGCCCTCACTGTTTGAACCTAGATTATTCATAGGTCACCTAATCGACCACCTGGTGGAAGCTCCACATCAGAAGCCCTGCGGTGTCCTAGAGCGCTGCTTAGGATTTTGTCTAATGCGAAATTAAAGAGGAAGGGCAAAACTGGGCATCCCCGTGGTAAATGAAAGGGAGATGCGATCATAGAGCTTGACGCGGCTTGATGTGCTTGAGTAGACGGCTTTGAGAAGGCTTACGTACTTCTCAGGCACAAAGCTTCCGAACAGATAAATCCGAAGAGCTGCTCTGTCAGTTGAGTCAACCGCAGCACGTATGTCAAGAAATCGGCAATGGTTGGTCTGCTGAACGTTTGACGTTGCTCAAGAACCTAACGTAGCGTAAATATGTGGCCAACGCAGCTCCGGTCGGAGAAGAATCCAGCTTGCTCTTCATGGATAAGACCTTATCTTATCCGAAGGAGTCTGCGAAGGACCAACGATGTGGTCATTTTGGATGCAACAGAGATGAGACTAATCCCTCAGTGATTTTGGCACTCGCGGCGGTTGGCCTTCTTGAAAACAGGTACGACTTCCGCCAAACTCCATTCGGATGGGAGAGATTCAGTATTCCAGACGGTCTGGAATAAGGAATTTAGTTCTCGAACAAGGCTTGCACCATCGTCTTTGAAAAGGGCTGGAGAAAGCTCACCTGGGTCGGGCGATTTATATCGTTTCAGAGGTCTGAGCTCTCGGGGGAATTCTTCCTCGGTGGCTGGTGAAATGTTAACCAACTATGGAGCACTGAGTACGTCAAGAGATGAAGGTAGTGGCATCGATGACCAACTGAATTGTTGATGGGCGTACTCCGCTCAGCGACCAAACTGACATCTTATATTGCGGATATGTCATTGGTTTCGTGTACGGTCTATCTGACACAGCTTTTGTTCCCGATGGCTCCCATTGATCTAAAAAGCTTGTGGGCATTAGATGAACCAGCGGCTAGTTCCATCTACGAAGCGAGTTATGCCAACCACGATTCTCCCCTTTTAGGAACCGTTTCAGTTCAACACGGAGAGTCCTACGAACTGCGTTGTATTTATTACCTGGAGGGATGCTTCGACGAATGTCGAGCAGTTGGAAAGAACGTGCCGAATCCCAGTGATTGGCTGTGCGTTTGGTGAAACCATATACTGTTGTGGCGGACTTATGCATGGCATTACGGATGAGTCCACTGGTTATCGGCGTTCAAGAATAACAGACTGTCTAGATCAGCAGCTAACGTGTTTTGGTAGGCGGTAACTACATTTGGGTCTATCAGTTTCATAAAATCGAGTCTTCTCGGGTGACGCTGCTGTTTTCCGCCAAAGCACAGAGAGAATTTCGCTCACACGAGTGCATGATTAGAGCTATGATATGTGCTCCAGATGGATTTGCAGTCCGTTATGCAATTTCTCCATCGATAGCTGATGGCAATATGGTCTATTTGAGTCCAGAGCTAATCAGATAACAGCGGTCGCCAGGTAGCACGTTGGTACCATGGTCGGCAAAAATTGGTGCTCTAAAGGAAGAGACCATGCTCAGCGCAGATTTGCAGGAGACGGTCGCCTTTGTCACTTCTCCTTGCACCGAGACTATGCTGGCCACCAAGTGATGTTTCGTCAGCCTCTAACCTACCTACTTGTGGGTTCAAGTCGCCAGCTAGTATCGCGATGTCCGTGTGTCGTCAACTGTTGAAGAGGTTAGTGTGCTGATGGTAGAACTCGACTACAGTCCGTCGGCTCATAAGCCCCGATGACGAACAAGCAGAGTTATTTAGTCCCATTACGAGATGCACTCACCGATCCTTTCAGACGGATGGCGCAGAGTCGACTGTTGATTGGAATCCAGTCGAATAAAACTTCTGCACGTGCATATGGTGCTATCCCCACCTCGGCCTGACCAGCGTCCTCTGCCATCAGATCTCCGGAGAGGCGGAGGATGAACGAGCTTGCAGAATCCGGAGACGGTGAAGCGAGTTGCAGTACGGTGCTCGATCCCTGTTAGCGTGTCTCAGTAAGGTAGCAAATGTCCATAGCAAGCGTTTCCAGTGTGCGATCGAGTGTTGCCTGAGCCCCAACTTGCATAAGTGTTCAAACGTTGCAAGTCCCTAACTTCATCTACGACCGGGGCGCGAATACTCTTTCGGAATAACCTAAGCGGATGCTTGTTTCTTTCGCATGGGTACAAGACTATGTTTTCTACCGTTGTCTTGAGCAACACACTGTTGGAGACTCGAAATAATACGTGGTAAACCGGGGATAGGAAAGTTCAACTATTGAGAAAGGGAAAGAGTGTTCTGTTAGTGAGGTAACTAGGAAATCTGTGAAGCCTACCGCCAACACCTCGATAAAAGAGCGCGTAGTTCGTGGGAGCGAAAAATTCGGAAATATATAATGTGTTCATAGGTTGTGTAGGCATGTTACTTCCCGGTTGCTCTGGGATAACCTCGGGGTCCCCAACGGAAGCCTTTGGCTAGGAAGCCTAACCTGCGAGACAGCAGGACGGAACTCAGAGTACGCAATCCATTGGGGGCTGGTGTCCGGTTCATCCGATCATACGCCGTTTAGACGGAGTCACGCTTCCAATTTGCCCAATACACCTCGATACCCAATCGAGCCGGTAACCCCTATCAGAAAGGTATGTGTGGTTCGTACGCCTCTTCTTTGTTGGTTTGGAATCAGTTTTTAGCCATCTCCCTAAGTGAACTGCCAGTGGTTCACTAACCCGGTTAAAGCCCCAGATTTCGGATTTTAGATAAATCAAAAAGGATTTTATTACTCAATTGTTCAAAATAAAGAAATAATTGTTCGTTGCAAGGAATGAAACCATATTTAAAATACAATCGTTACAACCGGTTGTTCGATACGACGTGTTTAGTAAGCAAACCGGAAATGGTGACAGACGAACAATACGTCCAGTGCCAAAGTAAATGAGATGGGACGGCCTGAAAAATAGTTACTAAGGCTACTTTCCCATACGTAAAATGTCACCCTTAGAACTTCAGCGAACGTTTCTTTAATGCGTCTATTTAATATCAAATGAGAGACAAATACCGGGATATTTAGGTGCACAGCTTGCTTTAGAGAATAGTTCATCGCGAGTCGAGGAAATCCCTCAAGGCTGTTAACTAGTATATCTGGCCGCCTCGTGTTTCCATAGACATTATCGTATCGAATTGAGCTTTTCAGATATTTGTTGCTTCTAGATTTAAATTTTCAACTTTTGACTAACCGCTCTGAATCAGTTCAGATTAGTTTTAAACGAAAGTGCTTACTGAGGATAACCCTGAGTAGAAAATGGCATACTTTTCATCACCCAATGCGTATTTATGGATTGGAGCCTATGATTACATTTTTTCGTCTACTGAATGATAAGTAAATGACAACGGTTTCTATCCTCTCCAATTTGTCCATTTCGTCTTACTTTTTCGTTTGGTACAGTGATAGCGTTTAAGCTCACGAGTATGGTTTTAGTTAGTGTTCTTCCGTACTTTTTCGGTTTCAGCCATTGTTGAATAGATTGCTTTTCCAATGTTTACACACGGCCCAAGTCGAAAAACATCGTATTCGTGTGGCAAATGCCATTCAAACAATGGATGCAATAGTTGTTGGCGTTTATCGATGCAAGGAAGCGTCGGATGCAGATTTCGATGCCAGCTGTCTACTTTTCAACGACACGCAAGGGAACGAATTCATGCAGGTGATTTACATTCTATTATCGTATGTTTGAAATTGTTGATTTCTACTCATTACTTTGCCCATCAGTGCACGCCAGCAATAGAATGTCTTGTGTGGACTTAGTCCCTTAATTTATGAGTCTAAATAGTGTATTCGTCTCAGTCGGTAAACTGCAAAAAGAACCATCAATACAATCCAATGAACTTTCACTCAACTCATACTCTGTGTTCAGTTTCCGGTTAGATCGAACGGCGACTCTCCTGAAAATCTGCGCCGACCACGGTCTGTTTCTTTCTAGCACCAATTTTCGACGACCATGGCACCAGCGTGCCACCTGGATACGTCCATCGTCTGATCTGCTTCAGACTGAAATAGACCAGCTGTCGATGGAGAAACTGCATAATGGACTGCACATCCGTCCGGAACAGTTGCCACATCTCTGATCATGCACTCATGTGCAGAAAGTTCTCTCTGTGTATTGATGGAAAACGGCAACGTCAACCAAGAAGACTCGATCTGACAAAAGTAACAGATCGAAACGTTGATACCACCTACCAAAACACGTTGGCTGCTGATCTAGACAGTCTGTTATCCTCGAACGTTGGAGCCAATGGGCTCACATCCTTAACGCCACATATACGTCGGCCACCACGGGACGTGGCTTCATCAAACATCGTCAACCATTCGGTTTCCGCAAATGCTCCCGAACTGCTTGACACCCGTCGAGGCATTCTGTCAGGTAGTGAATACAACGCAGTTCGGAGTACTCTCAGTGTTGAACTGAAACAGTTCCTCAACGAGGACCGAGAATCGTGGTTGGCATAATTCGCTTCCTAGATTGAACTAGCCGTTGCCTCATCTAATGCAATTCCAAGAATGGCAAAAATCTAGGGCTTAAGACACTAGCCGAAATGGCTCGAAACCGGCGTCAATGGTGCACCTGTTGCGAAGCTCTCATTCGTTGATTTACATTACAATCTTTTTACATTATATGTAAGGTATCGCGTTTGTGTGCATACTAAAGACATCGTGGCTGATATTGAAATGTTTGCAGGCAGGTTGCATAGCCCGGTGAACAATGGTTGAAACATCTGCTTGGTCAGAAATCTGATTTAACATGATTATTATTATTATTATTATTATTCAGAATGTATTTGTTACTTCTGCACACAGTACTATGGACATTTTTATCCCTGTACCGGTTCTCTGTTTGTTCTTTCTGGTATTTCTTGCTTATNTTAATGGAAATATTTTATCGTTCTAGCAATATACCAACCTATGCTTGGATATGTTTCGCGAGGATCGTCCGGAACGCCTTCGTGACCTGATTCTAAATTCGATGCGTACTTTTGCTACGGTAATTGGCATAAATAAATGTTTTCCTTATTGTTATTTTTTTTACTGATTGAGGATCGGTTTCCCAGTAACCTTGCTATATTGCTTTGATCATGTTTATGTCAGTGTTCAGTTCAGTTCAGTTTTTACAACCATTAACCATGCACTTTCGTGNGAGCGAAATGAAGATTGGAATGTCGAAGCAAATTCAAGCGGAAGATGGGGAATACATATAGAGTGGTGTTAGGAGAATAACGAGTGGATGCACGAGCGTCACTGTTTGCGACACCCAGCCATGTCACTCAGTGTAGCTAACCATCGGTGACCATCATCCCGAGGTTCCCAGCCAGGGAGCCTAACGGGGCCTATGTGACCTAGTCTCCTGGTTAGGGTTTTCATACCTTCATGCCAGGTCTTAGCTTGACCACCCTTCGTTTTTTTCCAATCGCTACCGGCCTTGGCAAACATCGTTCGCCGTGGTAACCTATCTGGTGACATGCGTAGCACATGTCCCAACCAGCGTAATCTATGGAGGTCGATCACTAATGTCAGTATGCCGATAATCATTATTGTTATTTCTATTTTGTTCGTTGTCATTTGACTTCTAAGTGAATTTGTGCTAGATACTTCTTGTTAGTTTACCACTGAACATCGACCCCGTTATTATTCGATCTTTTTATCCAACTGTATGCGACTGAAGCCTATCGGGAGTGACTGTTCGACTTCTATTGTGCAGCCAGAACCGTTTCATCTTTACATTCATTATCCCCACCGTGACCACAGGTGGTCGTGCGATCACTTGATTTGAGCGCGGCAAGTGTAACAATGGCTTAACTGAGAGACTCGTATTGAAGTTCGTTGGACACCTGTGTATGTAGTAGTGCGATAAGATTCATCGGGTGGTGGTGGTTTATTCGCTATCATCGGTGAAACCTTTGGTGGAAAGCAGCTTTGCTGTCGGCCGGGTCCTTTACCACACCTAACCTAGCGCGGGGTCTTATGTAGTTCCATACTGCGAGCCCACGGTTACCAGTTTTTTTTTCACTGAACGTCAGGTTTCCGCGACTATGGGGTTCACCCTGTCTGCTGTTCATCACATAAATGCATATAGTAGTAAAAAAAATTCGGATTGATAAGCTATCGATAAAAACAGCTTGTTTCACCGAACGAGGTTAGTGTTCAATGTTTGGATGAATACTCGACATATGAATGAAAAGATAGGAACTTGGGTTTCGTACAGATGATGCCAAAGTATTATCAGGGCCATGACGGCCTCCAACACCCGAGTGTATCTGGCAAGTCCATTTCATTTTGCCATTTTTTCTTCAGTTTCTTCATACGTCTTATCAATCGTCGTTCGTTGGTCCTGTGATTGACAGATCTCAAGACTGTACTGTTGTCACGAAATCCTTTACCGCCTCTAGAACCCTGTGATGCTTTCATTCTTTACCATCCCCTGAATAGCTTGATCTATGACACTCATTGTTGATGTTCTACTGTCTGAATAAATCCAGCGTGATCAAACTTGAAAGCGGAACGCTTCCTAAGTCGAACTGTTTAAAGTCACTTTCTCTTCAAAAATATCAGATCACCTTTCAAAGGACGGAGTCATCTTGCATTTACAACGGTAAATTCAAATTCGTAATGGACTTTTACAGTTGAAGGTTTGGGCTTCGTTGACATACAAATATCGATCTGTCCGTCTTAAAGTTCGTGCCGGTTTTTCTCCTTTGAGCCGCGTGCCTTTTCTTTCAACCTTTCACTCGGTTGGCGTATACATTCATTGTTTTTTTCTTGGCTCCACTCTCTGACTGGTAAGAGCGTGCTGATGTCAGTGGTTAAGGTTTTGCCATTATAAACCTGTTTTTTTTTAAATTAGTGAATGAATATGTTTGATGATAGTTAACAGCAGCTCTTACCCTATCTCTTCCAGGCCAGTTCCAACTTTCGACAGAGTCCATTTGTCGTAGGCTTGATGAACGAGAAGATATTTGATTTACTACGATTAACCNACCCTGGTCAATGCACATCTGCGCTATCATCACGGTATGGCCGCCTGTGAACTACTTGGTTTACTGACTCAGTTTGCCAAATATGAGGTATGCTTTGCAATCTAATCGCGCTTTCTATGCTCTATTTACTCACTAGTCTCTTACCTCACATGTCTATGCTTCACACTGAAGCTCAGTCAACACCCCCGTGTCTACCCGTGGTCATTTAATTTTCGCTCATGGGTTTTTGGCCTTCACTCAATGTTTGCATTCCAGTCCTCGCTCATCGTTGTTTAGCCTCGGCATCTTTTGATTTATTGCTTATCAAAAAGACATCCTAGCAACCTTACTATGCCCATGTCCGGTCAGAAAGCTGAAGGTTTACCGATGGGTTACAAGGTACGATGATCACCAAACATGCGAAACCGATTCAGTTTGTCTCTGTGATCGTGTCTGTGCCCATGATANCGAATAAAGCTAAGATACACGAGTATGTGGAGGCTGAATAACCACACACACACATACACACACACAACACGAGGTTGGCGTTCGTGCTAACACTTCCCCCCTCCCCCCGAATTGTGAACTGGAATACCACACATTGATTCTGGCGGCATTGGTGTCAATGAGGTGAAGTCTATTTCAATCTATGTCGGGAAATATTAGAAAAATGAAATGAAATGCCACTACGAATCCATTTCAGTATTGATTGAATAGAACTAATTTGCAAGGTTTTGTAACTGTTTATAATCCTTCAATATTTTGTTGATGAAATTAAGGGGTGACTATTCTTCTCCTTGTTCAGTAACATAACAGAACGTAAAGGAGAACAGAACTGATCGTAATTTTCCCCACATGGCGTTTTCTATGTCTCACATCACCGGAAATCCATGCAGCTGTGATTACATGGGCAAACAAAATCTGGAAGACTAATTCGTCTGACTCATAAACAGTTGTTTTGCAAATATCATCACGCCATGCACATAGGGTTAGGCCTACTTTTGTGCACCTATATTACGGCACTGTTCGTACGGTGAAGCAACACACGAATAGTACATAATATTGATTTCGTTGTGGCATACCCATGCAGCGCATCTCCTTTCTGGTGCATGCTATTTCAGTACCAGTTCTTTGAACCATGTTTATTGTCAGTATAATCACATAACCCGCTTATCAATCGCAGAATGAACTATTTCCTACTCAAATGGGACAATATTGACTAATAGTATTCCGTCTACGCGTACAATAAAGCAGTATCTAATATTTTCCCCACATAACCACTGGGCTTCTGCGAGTAACACTCGTCACGCTCCTGTACATCGTGGAACGTACAAGACGATCCTCTTTTTCTTTGGCTGTTGTCTCCAATCGCTCGGGTACTGATTCACTTGCAGCAACTTAACTACCCCGGTAACCGTTTGCGCGTATCGCATTTGGCGTCCTGACGATTCATTCCAACTGAGGTAGCTATCGTTTGTGTGGTTGTACTCTTTGTCGTTCATCAGTCAGAACTCAGTCTCCTCACAGCTTCTGATCGTACGCCCACAGGTTTGGCTGAATATTACAAATAAATTTTGCCGTTATTTTTTCGAGCATAAAAGAATTGTTACTCAATTTCTTCGGCTTGTTTGGCGTCTCCTTTGATTATTCCTGCTTTTAAGGGGTATAATCCACTCGTTAGTGGCGAGTGAATGCTTGGGTCTGCACACCTATGTGCGGTTATTACTGAAGTCCTCAAGCGCTTCGGATCGATGCGAAAGGATGAGCGTTGCGTGCATTAAATTGCATTGATCGATTACCATTGCAAATGTGACACTTGGTAAGATAAAACCTGCCACGAGTCATTACTCTCGGAAACAGTTGACATCCGAGGCCTTCGCTAAATAATAAACGGAATGATTTCTTGAACAAAGTACACAATACTGCACGCAAGCACGATTTAATTCCGGAATCATTTCGCTGCAACGCATCTGGCGCTTACCACAAAAACAAAATAGTCGAAATATGACAGGACATGACAATCTAACAGTATCCAGTCACTCTTCCGCTTACATGGTCATCAGCGCAATGCGGGACTGATGTAGACCTCCTACTGCTGACACAGCACTTGATTGTTATGGGCTCTGCAAATCTTAGCAGCCGTCCGTTCGGGATTGTATGAACAACCCGAAACGAAGTCCCGCGCTCGGCTTGGTGGCCATTCTGCAATAGATGACAGATGAAATAATTTCCACTATCTCTCCCACACGCATACTGTAATGCAATATCTTCAGTTCGTTCATTGATAACGAATGTTTTCAACTTTTTCGTGTGTTGCAGTACAGTGCGTAATAACTTACGATTAATGAGCAGGTCAAAGGTATCTATCTGTTTTAGTGTATGCTATTGGCATACTTTTCTTTAGAAGTCTTGAATGAACGCCATAATCATTCTACATAGTGGTTCTGCCACAGCTGAGTTCAGCCATTTTGTTATCCAACTGTATTCAGTTTTTGCAATTACAACCGATAGCGCTCGTTCATGCATGAAATAAAAATACCCGTGCCCTCGTGTTCTCACTCGTTTCCCAGCTTTATAAGACTCCTGTCGAATCACAGCTCATGACATCATAAGTGGATTTAATCTGGGTTAATGCATTCTCGGATGAGTCAACGACCAAAACCAACTTAGCCGGTATTCGCTCTCACATGTGTGAGCTACTACCTTCGGTTTCTTGCGCTGTCTAGTTCTTTTATCAGCAAGTCCGCACAGCCCAACAGTTACTTGTCTAGAGCTACCTTAGTCATTCATATTCAGAGTGACAGGTTATAGTTTCTTGACGATCAAAAGCTTCAATAAGTGTTCTAGTTGCAAGCTTAAGTGCTGTAGAAAAATACGATCAAGGTGCAGTTGGAGTCAATGCAATCGGCTGACCCGAAATGGTCTGATATTGAACTATTCACTGAACGGAATGTTCTGAACTAGCGGTATGTGAAGTAGTATCTAGTGTCCAAAGGATACATTTTAGTGATCAAAATCAGTGACGGCATCAATCTCGGTTGTCCGATTCGACCTGCTCGGTGATTGATGCCGTAAATGCCACGGCTTCAACTAATACTTCGGGATAAATGTATGTATTCGGACAAAACTGATGTGCTTTTTAACACCCGAGACCCATTAACTTTTGCATTCATCCACGACTAACCACGCTATTCGTTTTTATGTCTTTCTAGATAGGCGAGTCTTCTGTGGAGCGGTTTTCCATCATTGACGACGACCTACTGTTGAACGTAAGTTGTTTTTCATGTTGTAGCTGGTGATCAAATTTCTTCCCATCAATCATTCCATTCGCCACTCATCAGTTATCGGTCAAGCCAGAAATTCAATTCGTGAATCAGTTAATCAGTCTTATTATCTCCGTCCGAGTTCTGTCTTCCTTTTCCAGATATGCGATTGCCTGAACAGTTGAAGGTTTTAGGTGGGCGGAACATCCCCCGTTTTATCTGCTCTTTTTATTAAAGGGATGATGTAAAGTACAAGGTGTGAGCGAAGCAATCTATGAAGATCACGGTTGGTCTTGCACACTGGGAGGAGCATTCCAAAGCACGGTTTATCTGATCCGCGGCAACAGTTTAGGTCGCGGCCACTCTTGCACATGTTCAATGATCTTTTTCGACAGACACACCTGAAGTGGAGGTCTCCGAGCACTGAGATGTCACGAAACCTCAAGCTCCGATGGCCTTCCTCTAACGCTATTTGCAAACTGTAGAATACAGCTTGTTAGAGAACTGTAGGCTATCTCTTCACAAGTTTTTCCCACTGAGTAGGTCTCCTCGTGGGGTAATCGGTTGTGCAGTGACTGCACGAACCACAAACCCAATCTTGCTGACATCAAAACTGTTAGCATCCGTTTATCTTCTCAGGTTGTACTATACGCGTAGAGAGCGGAATCACAAAGAACAGGTTTTCGTGGACGCACTAATCACATATCCAACGTCCAACAGTTTCTAGGACACTGTCATGCTTTCCAGAGACGCATAAACGTTTCGTTCCTAGACACCCACGCGATCTTCTAATCCGTCTACATGATTGCGTTATCGAATTGTTTGTCGATAAATCGAAGAATCTCGATCCTGAAACAGTTGTAATATCATACATCAGGTCATACTTCAGGATCTATGTTCAGCTTTCGTCACCTTTTGTTATCTCCACTGAAATGCAAGAAGGCTGCTCTATCTCCTCATTCCTTTACAAATTTACGATTGAGGATATTCTGCGGTATGCTTTACTCGGTCTTGCAAACTGCAATGTTCAGCTCCCCCAGCGAAAAGAGTTTTCGACCCAGAATATGCGGATGATATCACTTTGTTTAGCGGCAATGCGCGGGCATTCCAACTTTAATTGAATCACTTTTCGGTCTAGGTATCCAAATGTTGTATGTGCTTTCCGCTACCCATGTGCAAACCACTTTTACACGACCGGCAGAGGCTGTGATGATCAGTCTTAGCTGATCGATAGCTTTCAGTACCTCGGGAACTTAATCACAGCTGAATGTAGTGTCGGCTGGAAGAACACATCGCGGATAGCGAGAGCTAGGGCAACTTTCTCTACGCTTGATACTTGAAACACAGCTATAATATCCCAAGGGAGGCGTGTACATCATCGTGGTTGGTAGTGTCGTAAATCACGGTTGTCAGACCTGGCCTCTTCATTCTGAAGATGCTAATCGATCTTCTGTCCTCAACCACCGCTTGCTCGGTTGGGGCCCACAAGAGGCAAATTATCGCTGACCAGGGAATCAGAGTGGTATGATCCAGATCAGAAACTGGTGCCGCGAATACCCTGTGATTTGTATTTTGAAATCCCATATCAAATAACGGTTACACGTATACACACAATGTTTGTGTTCGAAGTGTCAAAAAATCACTCAACACTGATAGCTTTTATAAATTTTGAAATGTTGAGAAAAGTGAGAGGGCTCGATCCCTTTGGAAATCACCCCTTTTTCTAGGATTTAGGAAATGCATCAAATAGAAAGGTTGGGATGAGCGGTGGAAGATGTAGACTCTCCATCATTGTCATCATCGTACAGCGAAATACAATGAAGCGGACTTCACTGAACGCTGCCAAACTCGCAATGCATACAAGGTTAGTGATAAAATTTAAGGTGGACAGGGATTGGATCTATTTTGAGGGAGAGAGAAGAAGGTGAGCCACTGTGGTCAACACACAGAGTACGCAATCGAACTCTGCATACATGCTGTTTCAAGCATTCTGATCTGGTAAGAAACGACAACCAGAACGCCACTGCTGCCGGTCCGCTGCTATATCCTTCATTGTCTCCAACCAACCAGTTGTGGAGTCTTTCGGACTCCAACCCGAAAGGCGAGAGACACCTACTGTACCTAATGGCTCTGTGCATTTCTTCATGCCTCGTCTCCACGTCATCTGTTGACCTCAACGTGGTTTCCTCCAGCCCGGATTAGCTACCGCAAATAAAGCGCGGTGCTGGGCATACGCAATGCGTGCCCTAGCCAGCGAAATCTACTGAGTTGAGTTTGGTGTGCTAGAAGGTTTATACCTGATAGACTCCCGAACACACGACGGCTTACCACGTTACTAACCCGTTCGCTCCATCCCACGTGGGCTAAACCGCGTTAACACCAATAATCGAAAGCTTCCAGTCGATGAATATCTTCTACTCGCAAATTCAAGGTCCCACAACCACAAAGCATCACTGAACGAGCGCGAGCACAATATACACGATTTTTCAACTTCAGTGAAACGTCGCGTCTACGCCAATGGTGTTTCAGTCCTGCGTATGCTGCTCGAGCCTTAGAAACACGGGCGGTTTTCTTTGCTGCGTTGCCGTCATTAGTCACGCAACTACTCAAGTAGGAAAAATAATCCATCATGACTAAATCCTGACTATTTCGTTTCAGAGCGGGAGTAGAGGAAACCCTGTTCTGCAGCATCACTGTGCACTTTGAAGGTGCAAAGCACATGCCGAATGTGGCAACTGCACTTGTTAGTCTATCAAATGTGCTTTGCGCGTCCTCCATACATTCGAACAGACAGACGATGTCATCGGCGTACTCTAAATCGTATAGCTTTTCTTCACCTACCCATTCAATACTTACGTTTTGGAGTCCCCTTAGTGCGCTGTCCAGTATTTCATCGACGACGAAATTGAATAGGAACGGCAAAAGAGGGCATCCTTGACGGACGCCGCTGCTGGTGACGATCGGCCTACTTAGATTGTTGTAAACCCTTACACGACCGGAGGTATGTGAGTACAGTGACCTCAGTAGGTCAAAGTACTTTTGGGGCATTCCTTTTCGAAGAAGGGAGCCCATCAGAGCTTCGCGGTCAACTGAGTGGAAGGCTCCTTTCAGGTCAAGGAACACTGCGATCGTTGGCCGACGGTGGGTATGACGCAGCTCAAGGATCTGACGCAGCGTAAAAATTTGATCAATACATCCACGGCCAGGCCGGCTTGCTGTTCACGAATTTTGGTCTCTCTTAAAGGCGTCAAGCGTCGAAGTGTGACCGAAGCTAGCACTTTAGTGGTCATCGGGATCAAACAGTCTTTGACTATTCTCTGATGCAGCTGCTACTTCCATTTCACTAGCTATTGTTGCCCACCAGTTCTCACGGTCCTTCTTGAGGATCTTCGTAAGCTGACGTTGTCTATGCCTCCTAACTCTGTTCTGATCCTGGAAGGTCGGGATTTTTCGTTTTCTCTCCATCAGAGCTTCTGACTCCTGAGATATCCACTGCCTCGGACGGGCTCGAGGCTCAGACCCACAAGCATCATTCGCTGCGGAGTGCATTGCTCGCCTAATCTGATCCCACTACTAATCTATATCATCAGGTTGCGGCGCGTTTAGTCCACGCGCTAGCTTTGAATCATAGAGTGCATGAACTGCTGGAGCAGATAGTTGATGATGAGCTATCCGAGCTCGCCGGATTTGTCGCCGACCAGGCAGTCGGAGAGTGAACTGCATCAAAACTAATGCGTGGTCAGACTCAGCGCAGGTGGTCCCATAGGACTTGCAATTTTGCACTGAGCTACACCAACGGTAACTTACTGCTATGTGGTCGATTTGAGTTAGCGTACCAGTTGAACTGGAGCGCCACGCACCGTCCGTCGAGAGCTGTGTCGGAATTTGGTGCTTGATAGGAACAGATGATGGTCTGCGCAGCGAGTATCGGAATTTGGTGCTTGATAGGAACAATTGATGGTCTGCGCAGAACTGAAGAATTCAATCACCGTTATCTGTTCGTTGGCTGGGCAGGGCCTAGGCAAGCTTCTGATGCGCTCAGTTTTCCAACTGGCGCGTTGAAGTCACCTGCAAGTACAACTATGTCGGAGCTTCGGCTCATCCGATCGGTGAGTTCATCGTAGAAAGCGTCCTTTTGTGTATCAGAACTGCAATTGGTCGGTGCATATGCTGATACAATGAACAAATACCTTTTGGTGTTGCTTCCCTTGATTGAACCCTGGAGACACACTGCACATAAACGACTGTTGACGGGACTTCAGTCGATAAGATAGGACTCTGCCCTGTTACTGAGTACAATATCTACCCCGCGCTAACCTACTAAACGAGCTTCATCGTCGCCTGATGCGCGAAGAACGTATCTTGTCGACAAATCTGGCGCGCTCAAGTGGCTTATAGTAGTAGGATCCTGGATTCGAGTTTCCGATGCACAGCAAATATCGATTCCTAAGGATTCCATTGCAGGAGCCAGACAAGATTGTTGACTTACCTGCATCAAAGTCCTCACATTGAAGGTTCCCAGATTAAGTGATTGACGAGGCATTAGAATCTACAATCCATTTCGTGGTAAATTACTTACCGTGCTATTTGGCAGCGACCTTTGGCGAGCGAAATCCACGTTGCTTGAGGGACTATTACAGGTTGGAAGAAGGAGTAAAGGGAAGGAGTTGGGTACGGAAGAAAAAGATTTAAGCAAAGGTTGGGATATCTGGGCAGTAGCCCACTTATCACTACCCACCCCGCTCGATGCAAT
>UZAN01044828.1:7557-24732 GCA_900618425.1 Echinostoma caproni
CAACAGACAAATCTGTCCCCCCCCCCTCTAGACGACCTCATAATTAGTCCCCTAGAATAGAATTGAAGGTTTCATCGTCTGTCACGTGGTATTGGTGAGATGGATGTCATGTTTTCTTAGCGATATCACGAAGCTCAGTCACACGAGATACACACAACAATTGATGGGATAAGTGAGGTCAGTTGCTCGCAACAAGCTCATGTGTATTCCAAAAGTGAAAATGTTTGATCAGCTCCCCGGTGGATATTTACTGATCGGGATAGTATTGAATATCGGAACACGAAAACCAGTAATGTACTGCTCAGAACTGAATTGGCTCCAACCCGAAATAGAAATACGATAGAAACACGAGAAATATCATAACAGTAAGTAGTAAGGATGGGAAGTAGTAAGAAACTAAAGAAATATTCATGATGGGAACAAAATGACTCACTGAAGCATACCAGAGTTGTTGACAGAAGCTGTAGAATTACGATATTCGAGGTTTCGTGCTTAATTCAATTAGAGCATCCCGCCGACAACAGATCAATCATATCAGTTTGTGTTTCTCATTTCCCTATCCGTGGTGTTCCGCAAGGCTTTGTACTTAGCCCCCCCCCCCCNCCCCGACTTTTCGTCGCATTCATAAATGATTCGCCGGATGTGTCAGGGTTAAAAACAATATTGTTTGTAGACGATGCGAAAATTTGGAATACACATAACAGAACACTTGACGCAACTTATGAATGATCTAAGTAGAACGACATTGAATTCAGTGTCTCTAAACGCAAAGGTTTATCCCTACGCCACATGAGTAGTAGATTCTCGTATTTCCTCGGAAATCAGCAGCTACCACTTACCTCAAGTGAGAACGACCTAGGAATGTTTGTTCAAGAGAACTTAAGCCGCTCGATCAATTGTTCCAGCGATTTGTCCGCTGCTGTGAACATTGTCGGTTTGCTTACATGAGTCTTTGGCCGGTTTGACCAAGCAATGTTCCCACGTTTGGTATCAGTGTAAATTCGACCGTTCACAGAGTATGCCAGCCAAACTTGGAGTCCATGGTTGCAATGTGATCCTGGAGCGTCCGCAAAGGATTGCCACCAAGATGGTCAAGCGATTGCATTGCCTCACCAACAAAGAGAGATGGCGATCATTGGATATATACTCTGCTCAGTACCGCCGAATTCGCGCAGACATGATTTTCGCGTATTGACCACTGCAGAACCAAAATCCTCCATGTCGACCGTTGCTCAAGTTGTCGAATAATGTACACCTTAGGGGACACCGTTCCAAGTTACTGGTTCCAAATTGTCGACTGGAATGCCGGTGTCAAGCTTTTGCAGTCATAGTGTGCAGTAGTTGGAACAACCTTTTATTTCACCTCGTTTGTGTGCCAACTGCTGAATCTTTCAAGCGGAGACTTGATAAAACCCTGGTACATCTCATATTCCTAAAAAAATTGAAAAAAAAACGCAAATTCATTGGAGACTACATTATCTTTCACCTCCTACCCGGAACTTTTTGTGACACTATCGTTTTTTCGACGAGAGACGATTCAACTGAACAAATATCCTATGGGGAAAAGAGAAGCGCGAGTTTGTAAGTTATTCCTACAATAAAACTTTGACTTTGACCAAGGGTTTAGACTGAACCTTTGCAAGTCTGGTGGCTTGTGTTCTATCAGTAGAGCAAACAATAACTTGGGCATTCAAACGATTCTTGTTTTTATAACAGTATTGACCACGGAATAGAATCTAATGATGAAGATTAATCATGTAAAAAAATATCGAACAGACTTTACCGATTTGTTTAAGGACTAGATGATAAGATGAATAAGGGTAGAGACTGTGTCTAAAAGGGATCTGTTAAGCTTGTAAGTAAACTGTATCGGGTCATTTAGAATGTTTATACACAGTTGAACGTGTTTTAGGACATCATTTTCAGTCTACATAAGACCAGAAGATATAAACGTTATGGGACGAAAACGCTTAGAGAGGAGAGCTTTCCATGCTTTGGGGACCTGGTACGATTGTGACCGGCCTCCAACAGTCTGGGGCAGTGGGAGTGTAAAAAAATAACTAATTCATGAATCAATCATACACAGTCATTCCAAGCCTCCTGCGCTTCCCCGTAGGTCACTTTAAATTCTCATACACGGGAAGTATGGCTACCCACAGTCGATCCACTTGGGCCTTCTGACTTACAAAATATTCCTCAAACAGACCGAACTCAGAACGTTCGGCGCTCAAATAGACAATCGTTTTCACATGTCACCCGATTTCTGTCTCCTATACTGTACCGATTGATAACAAAATGTTTTTCATGGGCCCAATTTCAAATATTCTGCAGTCGAAAAATAGTTAAAGCAATTCTTCCCTGGAAAAAATGGTTTTGTTCAAATAGTTGTTTGGCATATTTGAAGTTTGTATGTGGATTGTGAAAAGTTCAGTAACCTCGGTGGGATTCGAACTCACGCATGAACGCCGCCTACGCTTTGTACGCGCATGCTCCACTAGCTGAGCTACGAGGCCACACCTGTCGGGGTAGTCAGCTTACATATTTACTGGTGGATGCCACATGCCTCTATAAGTTGGATGGGTAAATTCGAATGTGAAAGGATCAGTGCTATCGGTGTGGCCTCGTATCTCAGCTGGTAGAGCATGCGCGTACAAAGCGTAGGCGGCGTCCATGCGTGAGTTCGAATCCCACCGAGGCTACTGAACTTTTCACAATCCACATACAAATGGTTTTGTGTTTTCCTAAACAGAGGTATCAGTTCAGTCAGTCATCGCAGTCCTACCCTATCAGCTCGCTAAACCAACGTCACACCCCGGAGCAGCAATAGTGAAATTGCTAAATAGGGTTGCGATTACATTTATTCTACCGGTATCCTCATACTGGTACACTTTAAAAACGGTTGGTTTTAATGACTGTACTTGGCACAAGTGGTTCTAAAAGATTGTTTGATCGTTTTTGTGCTGCCCAATTGAGATTGTGATCGTCTGACAAACAGAAGAGACAGACAGGCACACATACACACGAAAATTCACATTCGGTGAATGATTGAGGTAACCGAAGATATTGGCATTGATTTTGATCCATTTGTGATGATAATTGTATGGAAATGTCCTCAACGAATTTCGCTCTTCCCGCTTCCTGCTCCGGTGCCTCCTCGATCTCACATATCAATCAAGAGCACTTGGAAAAGTTCTCGGTATGTGTGTGTGTGTGTATGTATGTGTTCGGGAGGTGGGGTGGGGGTGGGGGATTCTATTGATTGATCCCTCGGACACCGTATCGTCGAGATGATCTATAATATATTCAGTCGGATGATAAATGCTCAACTCACATTGCTGTAAATTCCGAAAAAGAAAACAGGTCTGTATGAACAAAACCGAACAATGAGATGGATTGGGTGAGGTGAGGTGCGTGCAAAAGCATCAATAAAAATGATGAATGCATTTTATCACGTGGTAGATTCTTTTTCGCAGCTTGTCACACGGTGTAGCATGTGACTGATTGATTATCTGAATTGTTCTCATCCAGTAATGCATTAATTTCAGTAGTATGTTCCGCTTCCCCCATCTGAGTCTGTGCACCTAATACACTGAAGCTTCATTGAGAACCGTTATAGTTCTTGGGTCTAGTACCTCATGCACATCAAACTACTCTAGTCTTATTGACTGAGTCGTAATCATTCAAGTGAATACCTATTCTTTTTTAGTTCTGTTCTTTTTTTCTTGGCGCAGTTGGGGTTGGGGGACGGGACAGAGCTGACCGGTGGATTACTCATTTTTTTCGGGTCAAAATATCCAAATACCACCAGATTTCTCAGTCATTTTGCATCGATCGATTGTAACAAATCGCTCCCACAAAGATGAACTGAAATAGACAGTGATAGGAGTTGTAAACCCTAGTTCACTTGAGTCTGACCAACAACCAGCAATTTTCGCTGGTCCTGATTGTCCTGATTTTCACGGGGCATCGTACTTTCGTCATTTCTATGTTTTTTTGTGACCACAATTATCACTTCGCTCTCACTCACGTGAAATTCTCGGTTCAACCGTTCGAACATATCGCCGGGATCGACGAGAGAGAGAGAGAGCAAGAGAGACTAGAGTTTTGATCTCGCTAGAGCACATCACGGAGTTCTCCAAGGAGCTACTCTCTCCTGTCTTGTTCCCAACTTATATTTCGTCCATGCCTGCTTTTGACGATTGTTTGCTCATTTGGTATACTGAGGATGTAGCGCATGGCATAAAGTTTTCAAAGTCCTCCGTATACTCCAAACATATGCAGAATATTTTACTGCTCATCGACTGGTCTTCACAACACAATCTTAGAATGAATCCTTCCAAGTGTAATGATGTCTTGTCTTCTTTGCCCAAGGGTAACCAATACATTGTTGTGATGAACTCTTGCCAGCATGTCATTATCCATGGAGAATAAGTTTCCAAAGCATGCTCCGTCAATTATCTTGGAGTCAGCATTTCCCGCTATCTTATCTGGTCTCCTCGTGTCATCGGGAGACATTTAACAAAGTCAGAAAACTAACGTTTTACATTATTCATTTGAAAATGCTATCTACCCCAACTCACTTATTAAAACGTGTCGTCTTCTCTTGTATGCTTTCTCACTGGCTTTATGCATTCTCAATTATTTTTCCGGGTCTTTTAATCAAAGACTTCAAGCTCATACGAACATCCATTAACCACGTATGTCGATACAGTGGCATATCTCGTGAGCATTTTTATGCAGTTTATTATTTCAAAGCATTTGAGGGCTTGCCAGAAACTTTCTATCAGAATTATACTAGACCCATCTCATCCACTGTACTCTCATCTTAGTAAATATATATCCACATGTGGCACCCACTCCAAGTATAAGCATATAGAAGCACGCACCACAACATACAAATTTTGTGTAATACCGTACTTGGCACGGTTTATTACGAACGTGGATATTGTCATTGACACTATTAAACACAAACATTACCGAATTTGTTTAATTTGTTCGTACATGCATCGTGTCATCATCATCCTCTTTTTCACTATGCAATATTTTCAGTACCGAAGAGTGATTGTGTAGCAGCTGAATGTTCATCCCCGAAAGGGGCGAATTAGTGCCGCTCGTTGACTTGACTCTTGTCTTGATTGATCCACCGATGCGTTCCGGATTCAAACCTAAACCTACCACTGTGCCAATCCTATCATTTTCTATCCCAATCGGGGATGACCAGAAGTATCAAGTTTTGTTTGTCAGAACATTATCCTAAAGGGAAACGAAAACAGTCCAGTCTCTCACACACACGAGTTTAGGCACAAATCCCGATAATCGGCGCATTATGGTGGATATACCGTCACTCTTCTTAAATTCACCATCGGGTTCCAAAGGGAGTGAACGGAAATGAGAAGAAATGATTTGATCACATTCTNCACATTCTCCATAAATCACGTGATAACATGTCAGAATGCTATAAATTGATCACACAGGAAAAAAAAACATGACCAAACATGTAAGCAGATTTCATTTGAGAAATGTGACCGACATAACGAATGCTGTAAAAGGTACTATCATCCATGCAGACAAACAGCTAGAACCTCTAGTTGTGAATTCCTTCCGAGCCCAGTTTGAATTAGAGATTGAGTTTTATTTTGAATCAGATCGATGATGCGCACACGATCGATGTGATTTTTCGGGATAGGATGATTGCGCGGCATTTAACCAAAAGGGCCTAACAGAAGTCACGTGCTCCGGACTCAGTAGACTGCTATTTACGAACCAATACACACCTGAATTTTAAAACCAGATGAAAAAGGCAACCGAACAGAATGGGGTAAAAGTTTCGTTTGGCACACATAAAGCATTGGAAGTGAGGTTGAATATTTTGTTTGAGTAGACATTCAGTTAATTTTTACTGTTCTTGGTCGATATCGAAATTAGTAGTGTAATGTACAGCAGACGGGGAAAGTACCATAGGCACGAGAATCTGCTGTGCAGTGATGATACCCGGTAATCCAGCCCTCGTTGGACTTGGAGTGGCGAACCACATAAGGGTCACCTAAGTTCGACGTGGTACTGAACCGGACGATAGCAAAACTGTCTACCAGAAAGTTGGATGGTGGCGGCACGATTCGAACCATAGGAGTGATAGCGACAAAACCATCGTACCGCGACAACCTTAAAGTGAACAACGAAGATTTGTAGTAGAAAATAGTTGATGTTGTTGCCAGTCCCCCAGTTTGTAGAATCAGAATTCGGGGGCGTGACCAGTACCGACCAGAATCACGAACCGCAACACAATACTGTATCACCAATAAGTATGCCCAAGTGAGAGGAAAAACAGGAGAACACAAATTTGAAGTAAATATTTTAAAGAGATGAAGATTAGATTGATAAATATTTAACAGAAAAGCTGTGTTACATCATAACTAGATGGACTGCAATGAATACACATGGAACGCATACGACAAGTGATTAGGACATCAACTCGTGACCTGAGAGTCCCGGGTTCGAAGCGTTTTCCCGCCGCCCGTCTTCTCTGGCAACCTTTGTATGGCCGCGGCTCTCCTCCCAGAATATTGACTGTACTTTGTACAATCAATAAATAGAAAAGGAATTAATAAGACATTTCTCATTTTTTTTCAAGATGATGACGAACGCTGACTGCTATCCCTTTCTTTTCCCTCATTCGATGACGTTAGGCGTGAAAACAATCAAATGGTCTATACATTTTTGCAATTTAAGATGTCTGAATATCAATTTAAGATAATAGAATCAGGTTTGTTTTAGCCACAACGTGAATACCAAAACACAAGATTTTGGTGACAACGTTTCGACCTTCTTGGAAGGCCTTTGTCAAGTCAGTTTAATCGGTTTCTCAAAAACAAGCTTTAAGATGAAAATCGCGGCGTTCAAGGTTGACCAAAAACGGGGTCATGTGCGTAAGTTTCCGTGTGTGTGTGTATGTTGGATTCGGATTATCTTTAGGGCTCTGTGAGATCTGCACCTATTACGTGATCTGTGTTGGTGTGTGAGTCTGTTTGAAAACAATACACGAGAGGTCGAGTGGTTTGTTGGGCAATGGAGCGTCACACCAGGCCACTGAAAAATCAGTCTCCTCCGTGCGGTTGACACATTTAGCTTCAGTGTTAATCCACAAAGTTTCGGAGATCATCTTTTCTTTGTGACTACGAAAACCTTGTGTCAAAATCTTCAGGTTATCGAAATCTATTGTGTGTCCTTCGCACAAAGCATGAACAGCAATCGCCGAATCTCGTTCCGGGTTTTGAAGATCCGTCGCATTCTTCGGTCTTTTTTTCAGTGTCCTAGCATGTTTTTTAATCCGGTGTTTTAACTGGCGGGAAGTTTGACCAATGTATGTAGCGGAACCGTCTATACAGTGTAGTTTGTAGTGTAGTTTGTTCGAAATGATCCGGAAATGATCCGGATTATTAACTGTTTATCAATTTAAGATGTTCTGTTGCTATGTTGATAGCACCATAGTGCGATTGCTCCGTCATTTCATATCGTCTTGTCCCTCCCACCTGTGACCTTAAACAAGTAAATTCCTTCAGGTCCTCTCTGTGATCTGTTTGGGTCATATTCCGCGATCTGCGGTGCATAAAATCCCTCAGCCCAACAGGAGACTGTCTGACTACCGGTTTATATGTTTTGTACGTTTTGTAATGCTCTTGTTGTCATGTCCAGTCAGTCCATCCATGTGGTGATGGCATGCCTGCTGTACAATTGAAGTTCACTGGACCTGCCTAAGAATCGCGGCTGCAACAAAGGTGTGGTTTCTCGCTCGGGTTAGCTGGACAAGCACCAGGTCCCTTGTTGCGACTGAATCATCCGACCGATCGTTAAATGAACCCCATCGGTCGTGTGATTTTCGGGCCGTCATGGGAGGAAGATCAGTTCTGAATCCAATGCTGCTTAAGTGTTGGTGGAGAATCACCACGGGAGAAGCAGTTGTGAAACGATTCACCATGTGTGGAATTGGGACTGGAAAACGCTCAAGCTATGATAAAACTGGGCCAACGCTTGATTCTTTATCAGCCTACATTCGATCCCACATGGAGTGTACAATTCAAGCGTACAATAGATGGCTGCAATGTGATTGTAAGATTCTGAAACTTTCATAAAGAATGGACACCAAAATGCATTTCAAGACATGTGTGGAAAAAACTGGAATCAGTGGGGGCCGTACTCCACACAGGTCTGCCGGATCCGAGGGTACTTGATTTTGAAGTATGAAATAATACAGAATCCTGAACTCCCATGTCGTTCACTGCTCACCTTGTTCTGAGGAGGCATTCATATAAATTAGTCTACGGAGTGTGTACTATTTGGAATTCTCTACCACTGCATGTTGTTTCTGCGCTCCCCCTCACCCAAATTGATTCCTTCAAGCACAAACTGGATGAAAATTTAACAGATCTTCAATTTCAACATCCGTAGCAATGCGGTGGTGGTGGCACAGTGGTTCAGTCACTACCACAGGACCCTATGGTCCGAAGTTCGAGCCCCGCTAGTAGGCACCCTTGCTGTCGTCCGGTTCAATACCACACCCAACCTATCGGGGCCGTATGTGCTACACCACTCTAAGTCCCGGGGCTGAGGTTACCGGTTTCCATCACTGAACAACAGGTCTTCATGACTATGGGGCTTTCCCCGTCTGCTATTCATCACACGAAAAGTGTGTAATAAAATTTTTTTTAATGCAAGAAACAAGGATAAATTGTGGTGTTCCTCATCTTTCTATGAATCGTGAATCGATTCATCTTTGCTAAATCCTACTGGACCAGAAAGGCAACCGCTTATAAGTATTTTTCATAATAAAACTTTGAACTATGGCCCCCGAAAATATCGTCCGACGCTCAACAGAATTAGGCATCGACGATTGCAAAGGTTCAACCCCCATTTTATGTTGTCCACTACCACCCGTTTTGTACCGAGAACACTTCATCCGTGAGACCATGAAAGTTTATAGTCAATTGCTCGTTTGCTGGGTCAAGTGAGAAATGTGGTCATCGTGTGAGAGACCCCAACAAACCCCAAAAGCTCTCCTTTTTGTTGTGTATTCAATCAAGTCTTCGTCGGTTTGTACATAGTGACATAGCTCTGACTGAATTATGGGTTACATTGTCCAACCTGTGTGTATGCAAACAAGCAGACAAGATAATCATCGGTGCACACTTTTGTTGAGCGTTGGACGATATTTTCGGGGGCCATAGATCAGTAAGCAGGTAGGATGCACATAGATCTAAGTAAACAGGGATCCCATCGGACGTTTTCACTCTGTACTGTGCAAGGTACTATTCACCTAGCAACATGACATCTTAAATTGATACTCAAACATCATATTGTGACATCTTAAATTGAAATTCGGACATCTTTATCTGAAAAAGGTAGATTTCTCGGTTCCGATTAGAATATATGTGTAACCACATCGTGCTTGACTCCATTGATCCGTTTCCTCTCCGCGCGTGAGGACTAACAACTCTATGTCTGATTAGAATGCATTCTTTAAAGTTCACCAAATTCACGGTTTTGTACCGATTCCTTGAATTTCGTGAATTAGCTTGTAAGGTTTTCTGAACGACACTCTGAATGTGACTAACTAATCACATTGGGTAATTTGGTCAGTTTTTATATGCGATGCAGATTTTGGGACTGTTGTTTCGTCCCGTTTTAGGACTCGTCGGCACTGCGCGTACTGTTTTGTATTCCCGTGTCAGGACTCGAACCGTGAACCTTCGGGTCGGGACTTCAAACCCTATACAAATGAGCTAAACGGTCGATGGTCATCATCAACTTGTGCGAATGTATCAATCAAATTAGGACAGTGAACGTTTGGATTATCTCATTCGATTGTTCAGAAGTATCAAACACCGTTTATGGTCTGGTGGGTGTGGATCTGGTGCCTGTGAAAACAATCCAATGGGCTAATTCAAATTTAATACACTAAATGTTCGCAGTGTTTCACTTGTGTACAGCAGTTGTACTACATTGGTTGTACTATTTGACCATTTGATTGTTTTCACGTTTGTATTCCGTACAACAGACCAGATCTAACAGAGATATTGTGAGTATCCGTTTACCGAACCGGCTTAGAACAATAGTGCATTTATCTTATAGAAAAGTTCAAAGTTTTATTATGAAAAATACTTATAAGCGGTTGTATTTCTAGTCCAATAGGGTAGACAAAACAAAGTAATGAAAATCTGTTTATAATATTAAAGATTCTTTTACTATTTAGAGTTTACATATTAGTTGACAAATTAAACAGATAAGGTAATTGCAGCTCAAATGAGACCGAAATTGGCAAAACCGATTGTATAAAAATAAGAAATAATGCTACACTTGTAAATTTTATATTGTTGTCTTGTTGTATTGCCATGGTAGCCCTCTTCAACTTGTTTGCGTCTCAAACGGAACAGTGATGAGCCGGCTGGAGACAGATGAGGTGGGGTGTTCATCTGTTTTTTTTCTGTACTTGTCATTAGACCTGTCCGTGATCATACAAAATGATGTCAGCAGATACACTTCATGCATTTGGTTGATGAATATCAGCCTGGTTTTCATCATTCTCGTGCTGCTATACTTGTTGCCTAGTGCCCTGAAGGCAAAAAAAATTCAGAGAAAATTGCTAACCGGTTGGTCATCTACCATAGAATTTAACGTTGCCAGGTGGTGAATACTCTGTGATTCTCGAGGAAACACTGGTACTCGGCATCGAGGGTGGATACGCTATGTGATGACATTTATATCCCGCGTCATCGATTATGGCGTTCTGTTGATATTTGCCTCGCTCTCTCCGTCTGCCATGTCATCCGGCATCCAAATTTTTAAATGTCTTCATATAACCCTGCTCTCTCTCTATATATATCTATCCTGCATTGTCTCTTTCTCGTTGTTCGATTCCCCCTTTTCGATTGTTGTCTTTTGGCTGAAGCCGTAGAAGAAAGACAGGAAAGTCGTTAGTAGAGTTGAGGAGAGAATTTAGAATTTCAGTAGACCAACACGTTGAACAAAAACTGAGATGCACGAACTCCACTGTGTACGACACTCAGCCATGTCTCTAACCCTCGGTTACGATCATCCCACGGAGCCCAACGAGACCTATGTGACCCAGTCTCCTGATTAGGGTTTTCATACCCTCATGCCAGGTCTTAGCTATACACCACCCTGGGCATTTTTCCATCCACTACCTGCCTCAGCAAGCATCGCTTGCCGTGGTAACCTATCTGGTGACATGTGTACCATATGTCCCAACCAACGTAATCTACGGAGGTCGACCACTTGCTCCAGTGGGTGTCTAACCTCAGCATTGCTCGTCCGGTTGCTCCATCAGATTCGTGCAGTTCTGCGTGGACAGCGGTGTTCAAACACCGACAGTCTATCTTTATCCTGTTTTCTTAATGGCCAAGTTTCTGCACTGTATAGCGTAACTGGCCGAATTGCCGTGACATACATTCGACCCTTCACAGACGATTGGATGTCAAGACAACGCCACAGATGTCTCACATTAGCAAATGCCGGTCGAGCCTGCCCTTCTACCGCCTAACGGAGACACCCGGAGAGTGATGAAATAATCGTTCACAGTGAAGAACAACAAATCACAGGGGTAAAATCTTCATCTGTTAACAAAATGTTGAAAATTGGTTCTCGTGGCTCAGGTGAACAGAATTCCATTTCCCTTTTTCACCGATTTTGGCAATTAGTTTGTAAACGTTTCATCACCAGCCGAGGTGACATCATCAGTGCTTGTGAAGTGGCCACTTCCATTTGATCCATTTGAATAAAACAAGTAACATACATTAAGAGCAGAATTGATTTTGACCATCAAATTCGCGTGCTCTCAATCAGCTGTTCACGAACATTAAACAGGTCGAATTTTATCATAAGAATATGTGGTAATCGGAATAGTATTGAATTTAGGTATACGAGAATCCGTACTGTACTGCTCAGAACTGAATTGGCTCCAACCCGAATTGCGGACACCAATGAAATACACGAGGAATTCATAGCGGCAAATGCTTATAGTTAATGATAGAACTACAGCATGTTTTATAGAAGGTAATAGCTCATATGATTGGTTGAAGGGCCGTCGTCCAATCACGTAACCGTTTTCGCCGACGCATCATATGTACTAGCTCAGATGTCACGTTCGCCCAGTGTACCATTGATCGAGCTTCCTGAACGGTGATTGGATGACATGAAACTGTACCTAGTCGTGCATGGATTGCAGTCACGGAAGTCTGGATCACCACAGAATACCATACCATGGACATTTACGTAATTACATGGGTGCGGGCAGAAGGCGCTGGGTGGTCAAGTCATTACGAAAGTCATTTGGGTATGGGATGAAAGAGGAGGATCGGAATGTTAGCATAGAAATAGTGAAATAATGGAAAACGATTAACTGTGGTGGAAAGAGTGTTGGACATGGTTACGTAATACGAAGAAGATACAGCCGGAAATGCATTCGAATAGACGTAGAAAGTTGACCGAGTAAAATAGTTGTCAAATAAGTATGTCAAAGAGAGTTACATAATAAGAAAATGAGAAGGATGAGATGTCAATGGTGATGTAAGAGAGCAATTGAGATGATGGGAAGGAAAGGGGAGAGGAATTACCATGGTAATGACAACGGCATCACAAGAGCCTTTTGTACGCATAGATCAGGCTTTAAACGGCTAATGGCAACCGCTTTAGCAAACCTAAGCATTCTTAGGCTTCGAACTTTGAGCACAACGCGGAAAGCTTTGCGTTTGTTGATGCAGGGTCCGATATCCAGGACATGTTGTGCCACTGCGTTTGCTGGAGGTTATTCTTCTCGAAGTGATAAGTTATTCGGAACATACTCACTCATTCTGGTCGACAGCCGGTGTTCAGTTCTTCCGACGTACCGCGAATCGAAAGTACATTGAAAAAGATAAATGCAATTGGAGATAACCGAATCATTGGATCTGTCTATGTTTGACCGCATTAATGAGTTCATTGTTCTGTGAATCATGATCTGCTTCGTGGCAGGTGAACTCAACTGGAGTACCAAGCCAACCACCAACCCGTCTCCTTTAAATGGTACACCAGTGAAAACTGATTTCTTTTCGACCGTATTATATGTTGGCCTGGAAATGATAGGTGTGCAATATTTCTCTATTACAAGGGCAGGGGATAACCGTGAGAGGACAAGGCAATCCTCAAATCTTTCAGTCCACTTTCACTTCCGGACTGCACAGATGACAAACTGTATGGAACAAGGTTCTTACTAATCCAATCTTGTACCGTAGAAGACAAAAACCTTTTTAAACCTAAATACTGGCCCGTCCACTTACACTTGTGATGAATTGAGGTCAGGAGTGTACCATTCTTCAATCTTGTCAGTTGTTGGTCTGGGAATGGTAATGAGCCATTAGTCTCACATTCCAAACTGAACTTGATATTGTTGTGTATCCCGTTCAATTTGTTCAACAAAACGATGGCATCTGTTCTGTTTGAGGTTATTACCAGTGTGTCATCGACATAACGACGATAAAATACTGAGGATTTGAGATGCTAACATTCCCTTCCTCCTGTTCTTTCACCCCATACCCAAATGACTTTGGTAATGTCTCAACTACCCGGTGCCTTCTGCCTGAACCCATGTAATTATCTAAATGTCCATGGTATGGTATTCTTATGATAAAATTTGACCTATTTAATGTTCGTAAACAGCTGATTGAGAGCACGCGAAATTGATGGCCAGTATCGATTCTTCTCGTATTGTGTGTTACTTGTTTTATTCAAATTCCACATTTTTCTTTGCCGTTGTTTCTACCAGTCGACTGTTAAAAACGGATAGGCGTCCTCCTTGATGCTCAGATAAAATAATTTTTTTGAATCTATCCAGATTCGTGTGTACACACTTCGCATATGTCAAACTAACAACCGACATAATTCTACGCATGTTCACGGAAGGTGAGCGACGAAGGTGGACAGGTTGGTTGGTTGGTTGATTAATTGATTGATTGACTGATTGAGTGGTTGGTTTTACTGAACAAATTGAACGGGCTACCACTTGAATCTACGCTTTGCCTATGGATTCACTTACAAGTAGCCTGACCAAGAAACAGGTGTGTGTGGGGGTCAACTGACCGGTCTTAAATGAATCAGCGTTTACCAAAAAGCAGATACCATGTTGACCAAAATTGTGCCATGAAGTGACAATCATAGGTCGACTGAATCTTGTATGTTTGTGCGCTGGTGTGTGTGTGTGTGTGTGTGCTAGCGAGTGATTGACCGGTGCACGGCTCATGCGGATTGCTAACTTCCCGCAGTCTTTACCCGGACGGTCAAGAGGTGCAGGAGGATCTTACCCGAACGAAGATTCTTTCCTAAATTTTTACTCACTCACGCGATCAATCTCAGTTATGTGTAATTTCGTTCAAGTTACGCTTTTCATAACGTGCTCACACACACACACCAGAATGTCTACTTCGTTGATTCTTTTGTTTCCCGGTCAATTTTTTTCACTGCTAGATAGCGATGTAACTTTAATCACTGTGTGTGTGCATGTTGATCTGTTTCAGACTGGCAAGTACGTACATTGTGCTATGGAGGAGTTCTTTGCTTTTTTCACTGCTCTCCCTCAAGTACAATGACATTTACGCCAGCAACATCAACATGTCAAAAAAGCATTGTTTTCGTGACCGTGGTGGTGATGCTAGAGGTGGTCTACGCCGTCCAGAAAGTGATCCATATCAGTTCTATTAAAAGCAGAACAATACAAAGAGCGTGAAAGAGAAAGAGAAAATAACTCAAACTTGCACTCTAGGCTCATCAAAATTGTGTGTGTGTGCGCGCTCGTGCGCGCGCTTAGCTGTGATGTTGCTCTATATGATAGACTTTGTGTAATTCATTCCATCTGACGGGCGCTTCGTTTTTCACACGGCAGTACAACTTACGTTCATTTTAGTTATTGTTATTGTTCAGCTCATTCAACAGACTGTCTGTCTGTTTGTCTATTCTAAAAAAACGGGCTGCTTGCCAGCGATTATATAGAATGTGTTTGAAATATTATTAATTATAATAAAGCTGATCATACTATGAATAACGGTTATGAGAACAAAATACAGGTATTGTCCAAACTCGTGCAACATCGCTCTCATTTAGGAAAAACATTTCAGTCTCCACTATCCTAGTTGTATGTGGATGGTTATGGGTGGAATGTATTTCTTCCTGATTTTATCTCCTAATTCTTGTTCTTAGTTCTCTCTTGTATCACTGATTAATGAAAATTTTCTAGCTTAAATAACTTGATAAATTATCCCGCTTCAAACTTCTCACTTATCACCTCTGGTACTCAAAGAACTAATAAACATAAGATACATACGAGATAGTTGACCTTGACGTGTGCGGCTCGTTGAATAAGCGTCGTTTGGTGTTATCATACTCCAACAGGATAAAACATTCGAAAATGTTTGACATGTAATTGAAGAAGAGAGGTAACTTAATCGAGAGACACAAATCGGATGACTCAGTTCCCGGCTTGCGCAAGTGCCTTTGGTTTGAAATGAACATATGCCCAATTTGTTGCACAACCAATGGAATTTCTGCATCAAGACAGAAAATAAGAGGGAGAAACTCGATCGCATAGAATCAAGGCGATGGTTGAAGTTGATCGCAGCAGAGAAAAGTTGAACAGAATCAATATGGAGAATAGTCCCGGGGGATTAGCCGTTTTTACCTTCCACTATCGTTTGCAAATTGATGGTTCAATTTAACGTGCACCTGAGACCATCTGATATGAAACCGTTATTGAACGGCCAACAAAGCAGAGCACACATTGATTTGACCAACAAACTCAAATCGTGTCTCCTGTCCATCTGGCATTGGGTTTATATCGTTGGTGGCCGATGATCAAATCCGCATTGTGAAGAGAGATCAACATGGTTTTCCAATTGATTTCGTTTTACCTGTAAAATGAAGTAAATGTCCATCCCGCCTAACGAGTCCGAAGAGCAGTGGATACTGAGCGCCCTGTTATTGGTTCCCTGCCTACACCAATCTGGATCTCGTCAAATTGCTCGCCCTGCTTAGACGGATTTAGAATAATTGTCAATCTCAGAATGTATTCCCGGGAGTCAAATATATCACAGATTAAGGCTAGTCTATCTTCTCGGTTGAGGTTGGAAGTAGAAAACGGTTAGATTTGAATAAATATTATTTCTTGTTCACATTTATGCAGTTTCTGAGGGGTTCCATTTCACGATCGAATTTATTCAATTAACGCCCAGCAGTTGGAATTGGAATGTACTCGAAATCTTTCCCCTGTGTTAGAAACAGGGATAAGTTAGCTGCCCGAACAGTGGTCGCCAGTGGTTAGGGTGTGGCGGTATATATTGGAGGAAACTGTCAAATTGTACTGAACAGTAAACTTGGGGAACTCCATGCCAAAGGGACCGGTTTCGGTGATCAAAACTGAAGAAAGGCCAATGAAACATGGACGAGATGAAAGTACAATACTTGCGTCAAGCCTACGGGTGGTTTTGATAACTAAATGCTATTTGTGTTTCTTGCTATGGCTTTGTTATTTTACAACCGATACACCAGCAACCGTCTTCAAAGTCAAGCAATCAGACATTTTAATATCATTCGACTAATTGAACCAAACACATGAGCGGATTGAGGAAATTAGCTTGAATTCCCATTTGAAATTTAACCAAATCCTCCATTACTCACATGAAGCAAGTGTTAATTGTTGCCAATACTGTGGAATGACTGCCCCATCGGATCGATTGATTGCCCTGGGTTCAGCGTTGATCAGGAGCGCTTCGGCTACCAAACGTTTCTTGTGACTTCTGAACCCACGTTTCAGAATGCGCGGGTTTTTGAAAACAACTGCGTGTCCTTCGCACATTGCGTGACTAGTGATTGCGGAATTGTGTTCCACTCGATTCCAAGCTGCTGCATCATTTTAATTCTTTTTCGTCAGACGGATGTGTTCAGTCATTCATTTGTCTAGGCTTCTAGACGTTTGGCCGACATACGTAACAAGACAATCTAGACAATGTATTTTATAGGCTACGTCAGAAGTGTCCCCTCTTGCACTCGGGTCTGTGAGGTTAACTAGCTGGGAGTAGATTGTGCTAGTGTTTTTGAAAATGGAGGATTTGATTTTTCTTACATGATGAATTCGTCGTG
>UZAN01044829.1:15020-32556 GCA_900618425.1 Echinostoma caproni
ATATATATATATATATATAAACATCGTGATATTTATTGTGATGTATTTGGCATGACTACGAATCTACGAAAACGAGCTTGTTCGCCACTCCTTGTTCTATTCTTCTAATTCAGTTTTCTACTTACAAGCATCATAATGCATGTCATGGGTTTGTGGACGAGAAAACACGTGACCAAGGGTACATAGCAAATAATAGAAGCTGTGCACATTCGCCGAGCTCAATCCAAATATCAAATGCTTTCCCCATATACATGCTCAACAAAACACAGTGTCCTCCCGTACTTTAAAAAATGTCGTTACTTCTTTTTTGTTTACTGAGCATATAAACATACAGTCAACTTCCAGGAACAGTGCCACGGACATATAAAACTGAAGGGTGGAAGGCTCACTATGATGGCAAGATTCGAACTTGGAACCTTGGAGCATAACTTTGATGACACTAATCCGTGACTTTTCTAAACACTAAAAACAAGGATTTAAATTTGCTGAATATGCTCCAGTTTAAAAAAACAGTCTGAATGATCTTGGTGCTATACTAAACATCACCTTTCGGGGAATGTTACCAGTAAGGTGCCAACAATGTCGCACCACTTTTGCAATCATTAACTACACGGATACGTATTATAAAAAAGGAGTGAAACCGTTTCCGATCTCACATGGATTACAAGTCTAGAATTTGCTCTCTTTGTCGGTTATCATTGCCACATCATACGGTATATTGCTTTCCGTAAAACCCTAGTGCTGACGCAACACCATATGGCCTGAAATGAAGCACTTCGCGTGATCTATACTAATGAGAGTGCTATATTGCTCAAAATTATTAATTCCAGTTCCTCCAATGGGAACTTCCTTTTATGCCAATCAATCAATAAACAAAGGGATCATATATCCGTCGTCGTGTTGATCACCTGTCTAAATTAACCTTCACGTTTGAGCAGTAAAAAATTATACTAAACGTTGGTGGACAAACCCTTAGTTTAGATGAAATGATATCGTTTAGGAGATTAACCGTCAAAGAATTTCCTTTTTCAATTCACATAAATTTGTAAACCCTATTGAGTATATGTGTTACTCCTGTTCGAACTCCATTACTGTAGGTGATATCCTCGTGTACCTGGTATGACGGAATCCGAAGAATAGTTTGCGGATCGGCATCACTGTCTTTGGAATGCAAGATCGGTAGCCAACTACTGAAAGAAGTATTACATGCTTTGCATCGGTTTTCGTTTGGATATGTATGTGAATTCAAAGATATCATATTTTGTGTAGACTTCTTATCAGACCGATTCAACATCAATTATTTAACATGTTTTGTTTGAAGTGTCATAAACGATATGGCGAAGTAACGGATACTACGATTGATTTTTGATTGGAGAAAATTATCTTATCTCCTTCAAAACAGATGCGAACATGTTGTCCTTCCCGTTTGTCAATTACAAGATAAGGAACTTCGACAGGTTTTCCGTGTAACCACTGAGATGGATGTCAGTTTAAAACTTGGTAAGTTCTCCGAGAAGAATGTACGATATAGATCAAAAAAGGTGTATAAGCCATTTATTCATCGTTTATTGATATCAACTTTTTG
Organism: Echinostoma caproni; assembly: GCA_900618425.1. Classification (NCBI taxonomy): domain Eukaryota; kingdom Metazoa; phylum Platyhelminthes; class Trematoda; order Plagiorchiida; family Echinostomatidae; genus Echinostoma; species Echinostoma caproni. The sequence goes on from UZAN01044829.1 coordinate 16,606, forward strand.
GATTAATAGTCTGATGGCGTGTCACAATTCGAGGGACCCTTAACTTTACGTGCTCCTATCAGATCTGGTAGTAAGTGAAAACCCACGTGACCTATCCTAGATCGACTTTTTTAATCATGTGATCTATTCGCGGACCACGAATTTGCTCGAAAAGAAAATAACGTGCTTGAACCGTTCATTCTCGGTTTTAGTTGTGATTCTTGGAACAACTAATCCGTCTAACAGTACCGGACTACTAATATCGGTGAGTCATTGTACACATGCGGTAACATTACGCCTTTTTAGACTAATTTTATGAGGGATATGCAATAAACTGCTGTTGGAATTTAGGTTGTTCACATAAATTAGTTATGATGTACAATGCGTGATTAAATTATGAAGCCACCTAATCCCTGCACTCCATTTTCTATAGGGATAAATTCCCAACAACCATTCTTTACACATTGATTACTGAAGCCATAGCTCATCAAAACATTTGTTAAAGGAGTGGGAAAATTATTATTGTTAGTTTTAGAACATGTTTAATTAAGGTATGAAACAAATATATGGATAGTGTTACTAATTCTGTTTTCCCTTTTGAACCAAAAGTGCGAAGCACATTTCAGCATATTGATGATCGGCAAATAATAAGCTGTCTTGCTAACATTTTCTAACTACGTGTCCAGAACGACCTATGGTTCATCAAAGGACTATCAACCTTAACGTTTGCGATACACGAGCATTATTAGAGGTCACCGAATGACATCAATAGGGTTGACATTTGGAATGTAAGCGAATCATCCCAAAACGGAAAGCACAATACCAATTTCACTATAACCCTGTGCTCTATGACGTGTGTTCTTCAAGGACATGTTGATAAGATACTGTTGTATCTAGCCTCTACAAGATGAACCGCCAAATTAGAACAATTTTACCTGTTCGGTCAAACCGTTTCAGGTTGGGTATCTAGTGCAAACTTACTGCGGATAACGCAGTTAATGTCATTAACAATCAAATAATTGATTAGAACTGACCATCCTTTAGGCCTCACCTTCAATCACATTCCACAGCTCTTCCAGTCAATCCTACACTCGGGGGCACTAGACTCGAGTTTGGATGTTATTAGAGCTCATCAGCTCATCATCATCCATCGTCCCGTCCAGGATTTGAACTCCGTATCCATTGCATGGAAGAGTGTGAGTTCAATGCTAGTTATCAATCCGGCCCATTAGGCTTGTCGCCAGTTGGCTTGTAACCTGCATGAAAGACCTGACTTGGTGGAGGCGTTTGATTGGAGTTAACAGGTAGTCACTTGTGTCTCTCATCGTTGCAATCGGACCAAATTGAACTGACTGACTATTTCTGAAGATGACACCTGGGGAAATTCGGTTAAGTCCTGGCATGATCTGGTTGGTACAGTGGTAACACCGGTGCTAGTTTTGTTAGAAACGAATTCTATAATCTGACTTTGTATTTTTTCTGAAATCACGCTCGTGATTACGGCTTAACTAATGAACTTGTGAGCCTGCGATGAATTGCAGTCCGTTTTCCTTCACTTGTACCACGTTTTTCTCATTATGCCATTACAAAGGACAGAAAAAGCAACAGATCAGCGCATCTCTTCTAACACTACTAGACATGGAAGCATCGAATTCCTATAGCTATTACTCACATGATGCATCCACATGCAAGTAATTCCCTGACAGCTTTTGGTGAATCGTAATGGAACACGCAATTATCATACCTAAGAACTAGATAGAAATAAGTTATCGGTGTTCTAACATCACTGTTTAGTCTTATTGTACAAGCCTGATTGGGGTAATCGGTAAATTAAAGTTAAGGTTAAGCACAGAAACACGATAACCCCTGAGAACAAATGGTCCAACTCCATGGGTTTATTTGTTTAGGCCATGTGTCAGCCATGTATATCAACTGATAACATTCCCCGACTAACAAGAGGTTGATGTATGGAAAAAGTTAGGAATGGTGAAACTGACACGTGGCATGAATGTCTGAAATCTCTAATCAGTCAAGTGGATATCGGAATCAGTGTCGCGGATGAATACACTGCGCGATATGCCTAAGTGTCAGAAACAGTCACCCCCGTACATCTCCCAATACCTTCGCAAAGTTCCTCTGTTTGATTTCTCTAGTTTTGCGCGGCGTGCTTCCAAAAATCAGTTTTTCCTCTGGTTCTTCATTAAAATGGCTAGTCAAAGAACAATAATTCGAACAGCCACACGAAAATGTAAGGGTGACATTTGTGCCAAGTGAGCTGAAGAAAACTGTGCTTCCTCCCTAGATTACAGAAAGAAACCCAAAACGATAACCCTATTTCCCCTGTGCAACGTGTTCTCAAATAGGTGTATTGGTTTACACTTAACTAACACCGTTTTCGGCAGATCAATGTGTTTCTGTGTAATTCGACATTTTCCAAAGAAACTGTTCCTAGACCAGTGGTGGAAAACAATTTACCGGGAAACCTCTATGCTTGAAATCCAATTATCTTGTCTACAATCGTTTTCAGTCCCCCACTCAATTAGCCACAAAAAAGATATATACTTTTATATGCAGGGCAATGAACTTACTATGGGAAGGTGCTGGTGCTGAAATTTAACCAAAGCCTCCATTAATCGCTTGACTCATTATTAGATCAATAAATGACTGAAACTAAACGTTTTCACCCAAATGTGTATATTAAGAAGACATTGTTGGACCTTGGTTAGTTTTGTAATATTGTTCATTTCTGCGAGTATAAAAGTGTTTTTTACCGTGTTCTTTTCAGTTCTGTTTGCCGCATTTTGGTCTATCTGAACAGCAAATATTTCAGCAACTAGTGAACGAGGTATGTTTGCTTTTCATAAATTCTTTTGCATCAATAAAAAGTACACGTTAGCCTGAAAAAATAGTATTTGTAGTTCCTGTTTGGCTTTGTTTAGCAAACCATCACCACCACCATCACCACAACCATCACCAACACTAGATACAATAGATAAGCATAGTACTTTGTCACGTCCTCAGATTGACGCGTACACGTTCTTCAGTGATAGACGTACTCCCTTTGTATATCTCACCACGTAACAATATCAGTTAGTTTACCAATTTCGCCAGAGATCCACACCCGTGATCTACATCTATAAGTAATTGTGGATGTCATTGCTCCAGTTGTACGTTCTATCCACATGCTCTGTCGCCGTTCTAGGTTTATGTGTATATCGTCAGCCGGTGGGAAAACATTGCTCTAACGCAAACACAATAAGGTTTGATGGAAGTGGTTTGGGTAAAAACGAGAAAAAATGTATAAAATCGTGTAAAATCGAGAACCAAATCGAGAACAACAGTGACATTAATCTTTCGGTCGGTTTCACTGCCCAATTTTTGGTTCATACACCCGTTTTTTTGGTTTGTGGTTGAAGGATGACGACTGTCGTTGATTAAAGACTCTGAAAGATGTGGTCCGGAATAGAAGTCAGTGAGGCGAAGCTTGTACAATCAACTTGTTGAAATTGTGTGCCCCATAACAAATGGAATCGTTAATCTGTTATGACGTAGGGAGATCCGAGCTCACGGATATTATCATTTCTGATTTACTGTTACCAAATCGACACAGCTGGTGGTTCAATCGTTGATGAGACATTCATATACAGCACAGCCCATTGAGGTGATAACATTCCTGTCTTTTGTTTTTCAGATCAAATAACTAACATGGAAGAAGCACAAATACACACGACAACTAGTTTCTTCTGTCAATCATTCGAGTCTCTCAATTTGAAATTGATTTACAATAAAGCTTTTCAAAGCGTGTTTGTCTATGTTTTTGTTCATTAGCTCCGATTTTGTTTCAATCTCTGCTGATAATTATAAATAAAATACGACTGTTAGGAATTTGGCTGAGCAAATTGCTCTTCCTTTGCGAATGTGATTCTGTTTGCGATCTCGCGCAGGTTTCTGCAAAACTTCATCTTCGACTTGCAGTGATCAAATCAATCCAAACAATTGTTCTACTTCTTCCCTCCTTTTTTTCCGTCATACAGCTAGCTATAACTTTTCGCCGTGTCCACGGGGATTTGGAACAGCTCGGGACCACAGGTTCTACCGGCTTGGTTCCAGTCGAACGTCTCCCGCAAATGGCTGTCTCATGTGAGTTGTGCAAAGCATTCGCTGGGTTTTGACCGTAAAACGGGTTTGAAAAAGGATGCAGGGATGAACAATTTTGATTGTACAGGTTCAGTCAAGTAAAAAGTGAAATTAATTAATCCGTTGTGAACTTAGTCTCAACGAGGGAGGGTTAAGACTGCCGAAGACACAAGACTGTGAGAGATTCAATTTATAAGCAGTGATAGAAGTAACTATGAAGCGATTGATTCCCGGTTAAGTGGATAATGAATCCAAAGACATGTATGAGTTTTAAAATCGATCATAATCTGTAGGATTTTGTTCTATTCCAATGTAAGACACTAGCGCTGCTTGCGAAGTAGCTGATCAAAATATAAATCCTCAGACAATTTGTCATTGGAAATATCAAGATAATTATAAGTCCATTAACAAAAACCCGAAAAATGGATGAGTTTAGACATTTTGTCCGACGCCACTCTTGACAACCTCACCCGGGTATGCGATACAGAGGGTTAGTTTAATAACCCTGATAAAACTTAACTGGGATTAATGAATATTCGGGGAATCTGAACCTTGACTGTTAAGAATTTTCGTACAATACATTCCATGGCGACACAACCGTTAACATCTCTTCGAATGTTTCGACCGGCTTCGCTTTCGTCGACAGTGGCGTAAGAAGAAAGCTAATAATAGCCGAAATCGAGTCCGAGCTTATGGCACGTTTTCACCTGATGTCACCACGAAAAGTGGTGTTAGTCAGGGTTGCCCTCTCTCTCCTTTCTACTTAACTTTGTTATAGAATTGTGGTATCCATTTACTCCCATGTGGCAGACTATCTGATCTAGAGTATGCAGACAACATTGTGCTACTAAGTGAAAAGCCAGGTAAGTTACAAGCTTTTCTGGATAGTTTGAGTGCTAGTGTAGCCATATTCGGTATGCGTTTGGCACCATCAACGTGTAAGATGTTACATCAAAACTAGGTTGTTCCAGCACCCAGCCCCACTCTAACTAGGGATTTGTTAGAGGAAATGGATAAGTTCTGTTATTTGGGCAGCTACATATCACCGGGTGGACGCATCACGGATGAAGTGTCAGCTCGTATACAGAAGGCTCGGTTGGCATTTGCCAACTTGAGACATCTGTGGCGTCGTCGCGACATCTGGCTCTCTGTGAAGGGTCGAGTGTATGCTGCGGCAGTCCGACAAGTTCTGCTACACGGCGGAGATAGTAAACCGTTAGGAAACAGGATAAAGATAGACTGTCGGTGTTTGAACACCGCTGTCTATGCAGCGATGCACGAATCTGGTGGGGCAGCCGTACGAGCAATGCTGAGTTCCCTGAAAGGGAATCTCGGAATGATCGTACCCGGTGGTTAGAGACAGTGGTATCGCTGAGTGCTGTAAACAGTAGCACCCGTGCATCTTGTCAATTTCTATGCAACACTATTCCACTGAAAATCTAAATTTTCTCTTTGATTCTTCTCACAGCCTTTCCTGTCTTTCTCTTAGTTTTCATTCAAATGGGTAGCCAAAAGACAGCAACGAAAACCGACGCAGGAAAGTGCATAGGTAATGATTGTGCGAACTCAAACTGTAACTGTTTGAAAAGATACAAATAGGTGATGTGAAACGGGGATAGGATGGCAGCAAAAGTAATCCCTCAAATTCGGCAACATTCGTAATTGTTATGGTTCGGGAGTCGTGATGGAGACCTGGACACAGCGCAAACCCTTGGGAAAAAATTCCAATTTTAGTAAACTTACAAATTTTATACCATTGATGTTGCAGAATTTTAGGGAATATAAATGTCACTGTGATGTCGCTCATCTGGAACGCTTTCCCGAATAGTAGCAGTAAATTGGAAGGAATCTATCAAACAATATGAGACATTGTCACTTGACACGGGACTGCATTGGTGAGTAGTCGAGACGCGATTGCGATCAGAATTGATAACTTGAACGTTCAACTACAAAACTCGTTCAGGTTTGCCGTTTCCCACACCAAAAGGTCCAATGACTTCACGCGCGGTGCGTGTGTTTGTTCATGTTCGCTTGACAACTTAGTGAAAAATGTATTCCTTCCGTTTGCTTGATTTATCGTTCGTCCTAATTTCCTCATACTCGGTGAATCTTTGAATTGTATCGCGACTACGCAGTCGTCTGCGTGTGTTTCGCTCTGAGTTGGAAACAGCGACGATTCATCTTTCTGGGGGACATTTTCCTCAGCAGGTTAATTACTTTCTGTTTTAACGATTAATGTCCGTCAAAATTGCACTGTGATCACGTGATTTTGTGTGACTTTTTCTGTCTCATGGACTTGGGTGACAAATACAACCACACCATCATAGTGAGTTCGTAACAGGAAATTGTCCTCAATAGGTTTCGTATAATAAAAACAGAACCGAATTCACCTTCCTTGTTTTTCAACCGACAAATCCATACTAAAAAATGACAAAAATTCCGTTATTAGTGAGTAGGTAACTTTCATCCAGTGTTTCTGTTGCAATTATTCACCGCAATCAGTTAATGTCCCCGATGATTGGTGACAAGGAAGGATTCATCAAATCGTTTTTTAGCAGATTAATCAGTCTTATTATTTGATGCTGGGTTGCCAATCTACATAAGTCTTTCACTGAATGGATTAACGGTAACTTGCTATTTTAATAAAGACTATGTATATGTAAGTATGTTTTTTAAATCCTGAAAAGTCAGTTTTATTTCACAGGTATTCATATTTTTGATAAAACTGATATAATATTAGACATGTTCTATGAATTTATTTTCACTATCTTTCGGTCTTTGGTCTTGTGACTGGACATCTGTCTCCTCCACCTTGTCAATCAATCCTATAAATTCAAGCATCTCAAATGATTTTTCACGTAGCAGTGGTTTCCCCACTAGTCTGAGTGTGTTGAAAGCAGGCACCTGAGGCAATGAGCGGGTCGGTGAAATCCCGCGGTTCACCTATGGGAGTTGATCGGATACCCTGATTGCAAATCAATCGAGGAAAAATGTATGAATTGCGGTTTTCGCACACTGCTCCGCTACCCTGCTTGTCAGGCTTTAGCTATTCTGAGGCCTCGATTGTGAATCCCTCAAGACAATTTTTCCACTTTGGCCTGGGTAACATAATTCATCCGTACATGATCAGGAGTGTGTAAATTCCTGAACCATAACTCCTCTCTAATACACATACTAATTACGAAATCAGACTACAATTGCCACTATTATTGACGAACTGTTATCCAAAGATATTGTAATTCACTGATACTTGAGTTTAGACTGTTTGCCGAATGGATTTCCAGCAGATATTTAGTCTCCGTGAAGTGGGCGACAATCAGACTGAAGATGTCAGCAACAGACAAACAGAAAGGAGTTTTTACTGCGCCCTGATGGACATGCGCTACGCCATTTTGGATAGAGAACTTCTGATACTCATTAATTTCTCAGCTATACTCCCCTCTTCACGTCGAAAGCTGATAGGGAATTCCAACGACCAGTAGCTTTTCGTTATTGTCCTACATTTACCAGTGATACCTTGTCAGTGGTTGATGAATCAGGACACCAGGACAGATTTCCTTACCGCGATAAACCTACCCGCGATAAAACATGAGCCAAGTTCGGTAAAATCATCACAATTGATTAAATCAAGACAACGTATTAGGCAACCATCCGGATCTCATTGCAGGATTATTCAATTAATTTTGCCTCGGAGGAGCTCTCCCTCTCTCTCTGGAACGCATAATCTATCAAAAATAGAATACGTGCAAAGATATTTTACCCGTGAAACAACAGGATGTATATGAAGACCGCGGGGGCGCCTAGGATCTTAATGCGTTGTCTGCTGATCACAGGTTATTTTTATAAATTGCACTCCACTGGGCTCAGACTGGTTTGTGAACTGATTTTCTATCCATAAGCCATGAAATCGTGATCAATAAAACACAGTTGTGGAGAATGACCGCTTGGATTGGTGGATCGGTGACAAGTTCAAATAACATGGTAATGCTAAGCACAAAGTGAACTTTGTACTATCTGCGGAGGTTTTTATCCTTAAAAGATTACGTCATCAGCGCATTACATTCCAGCGTTCATATTTGCATCACCAGTTATTCACACCAGAGTGTCCGTGCAATTCAACACATGCCCGTATTCCATCGCATTCATCCAAACCTTTAGGGTATTGCATTACCAAATTCTTATGATCTAATGTTAGAAAATATCTCAAACAGAACTACTTTTACAGGAACGTTTGTACAAAAAGAAGCACTTTACATAGATAATCTGTTTCAGATTCCGTGTAGTTTGTTGTCTTTCACTCACAGAATTATTCAGTTGTGAAAAAAAATCGTAAAACAAGTTAAAGGACAAATAAAACCACCAAAATCTAAGCGGAATTCCGGCAAATAGGATATTTGAAGGAATGTAGTGGATATGTCACCTTCTTTTTTAGCTATTCCCCCATCACCCCAACTATTTTGTTTGATTAATGAACATGGTTAACTAATGGTCTCCATTTCGGGAGGTCAGACGAGGACGTTTATTCAGTAAAATTTGCTCACCTCATTTTGGTGCCAAAATTCGGAATTCGCTGAATATAAATACATATAAGTGACATGCAACTCATGCTCATCTACATGATCAAGTTATTTTGATTCTTCACCTCATTAGTTGAATTCTTTGGGTTTTAAAAATTGTTACAGTTTTGGTTACCGTACCTTATCCGAATTAGTTTATTAGCATAATATCGATTGGGGAAAAAATCATTTTATGCTCGGGATTCAATTCCGAGGGTTAGGCTAAGTGGGATGTGCAGTGTGGCCAGTTAACTGCTCTTTATTTCAGTCCACTATACACGTAGCCAGTCCACCAGCTGTTTGATAGATTACAAATCATATGTTGAGGTCCGACGACTACATCGACGTAGAAGCCATCAACGGTAATCCTTCCATACATAACTCCATTAGCTTGTTAGCATACTAAGCTCGTTATCAGTCAGTCGAATAATTCAATAGAAGTGAAGTCCTAACGTACAGTTACTTGAATGGTACGGCAACTTGTTCTTGACTGCTGATTCCCTTTTCTCAACCCACTTTCAGGTTCCTGCAATGAAGATAACCGGGAGGAGAACACTCTATTGCATTCAGACGTATCAAGTGATTGTAAGTTGTGCGAACCGCATACATGTATTCATAAAATTCTGAATTTCTTTCTCTACAAGATCTATCCAATTCGTCCCCTTTACGAATTGATTCGTTCGCGGCCGCGTTACATTTGCTCAGCAAAGATGTGAGTTCATTGCATGTGTGTGTGTCTATGTATGTGAGATCTTACAATTCCTGAAAAATTACCTGAGATTATTCTCCAACCGTTCACTTGGTAATTTGAAACTGTTTTTCACTAGTGTAGCAGTACCAGTGCACGAAGCACACTGAATATGTTTCTAAATACCCAACTTGGACTCCATTCTATTTTGCGTCTTGGAGGATGTTCCACTGTATTGAAACTTAGTTTCCTAACCGTGGTATGGTATCAGGATTCTAAAAGCGCACTCTCATTTCCGATCCACTTGCCCATTGATCGGCCGCAAGCTGCGATTTTGAGTTAGGAGCGATTCAAAGACCGCCGAGTATAGTTTGATGATATAGCACGGCGATTAGTCATAAGTCTGTGTAGGAGTATGATACATGAACAATAGCATTTTCCGAGCGCAATTTCAGGAATCCGAGTTCAAATAAACGCCACTGGTTAGAACCGTGATGGTGGCCAACCATTCCCATCATTCCCATCGGTGATTTGGCCTAATAATTCAGCTGATGGATAAACGGAAAAATATATCTACATCTTAAGAATGGTCACGGTGTGAAACGGCTTATTTGACACATCATAATGTTAATTATGGCACATTATTATTATTGTGTTTGGTCATATGGTTACGTTCGTTGTGTAAAGGGCAAACAAAATGTGAGCAGAAAACCTAGGAAGCATTAGACAGCTGTTTGGACCTGGTTGGGTCTCATGAGCAGTGCGAATCTTTCGACCATTCTGCGGATCGAGCCCAGGACCCCACCGATGGAAAGCAAGTCCACTACCCACTCGGTAACCATGTACCTGATCAGAACTATGTTTATAAAACAGCGCATCGTTTCGAGCTAGTGCCAATATCACTCACATCATATAACGTATAATCGGGTTGGAATGTTTCCAACCGCATCATCACCCTGGAGGCTACTGCGCTCATGTACGCAAGGTGAGATGCCTTCATTAAACTCTCAACGGTAGGTTGTGCTGTATGGCAAACGGTTTAATTAGCTGCCTGGTAGCTGAGTGGATAGTATGCGTGGGTTCCACCTGTGAGGTCGCTGGTTCGATTTTTCTTTTGCGTCAGCGGATCCGTACAGCTGATGAGACCCAGCCAAGTGGAAACAGCTGCCCACTAGTGCTTCCTAGCTTTGCAGTTTACGTTTCATTTAATCTTGTCACGATGCAATTCAGCATATGATCGAACCAAATCCTTCAACATTATTATGTGTCTTAAATTTGTTGTTGTACCACATGTGGCTTTGACATTTGAACACTTCAGTGCGTTCTCAATAGTTTTCGGTTACTCCTCTGTTTTGTAATCCAGATCGCCGTGAACTTGAAGGCGGAATCCGTATTTGTGTTCTTTCACGAGAATGACGACGAGTGCTGGTTGTGTCCGGTAAGTGAATTCACAATTTGCAATTTATTCCGTTCGGATATGTTACGTTTCAAACTTAGTGTAGCCCCAGACCAGGTAGCGCTCCACATTTTTGGGGCATCCTAATGCAGACGAAATACCCGGCACTGCAAAACAAAATAAAACTGCCACCGTAACGACAAAAAAGGCCCACAAACTGGACGTTTGAACAACAATTTTTGAAGCTTTCAGGCTTGTGGAATCAGAACTAGTGAAGACTGTGCAAACGCTACGTTCCACTGTTTACATTTTTTCCATCATCATTAACAGAGTTGTACTTTGGCTTCTTGTAGCTCGTAAGTAACACCGAACATGTTACCAAATCACTGGACAAATGAATCAATCTTTATATACAGGCCAAATTTAAGCATTTCGGTAGTATATTACGCAATACGAATACAAAGATGCATATTCGAGGCATGTTTGAACCTCCTTAATTATAAATTTGATTTATTCGTCTTACATGAGGATTCCTTCAGAAGGGCCAACCCCCGCTACCCGATAATTTGGATTGTCCTCACCTTGAGGACATATCATGGATAAAGTTTCGTTACCCGCACAAAAGGTCTGGTTAGTGTTTATTAGCCTGAGGCATCCATAGCACCATCGTGAAGTCCAGCTGTCTGTGAAGGGTTGGACATAGGCTGCAACATTTCAACCGGTGCTGTTAGGTGGTAAAGTGACATGACCATCTCAAAAAAAGATTTTCTTCGCTTAGACAGGACATGTTATACAGTCAAAAAATTCAACCATATGTGATTAGGTATGACTGACTGCTCACTGTTTTACTGCAAATTTAATTCGATCTAGTTTCTCAAGGCCATGCTAGACGGAAACAAGTTCTGTTGAGATCAGCATCGTGCTAAAACATTCTTTTGCACAAAAAATCAAATCTTTCATTGTGAAAATGGGACAAACACTTTTGCCGAGTACAGGGAGTTGTTTTAAACGGGAGAAATAAATATGAGTTACAATAAACTGTTTGAGAAGATTTGGGTTATTCAATCAATGCTTGTTGGTCAAACCGAATCACCGTGTTGCTCAGCACTGAAAAACATTGGGAACATGGTATAATTGTTTTCTTCTTCTTAGGAATCACTAGGATCGCACTGACATCGAATACACCGGGAGTAGAAACCTCGCACGTTCAATAAATATTTGGGGTATAAAGTTTAATTAGGCTTGATGCTGAAATTTTGGTCAAACTTAATTTTGTAGCAGAACCTCCGTTTTATGACTGGTTCATTTTCTTTCTTCCCGGTCTCCATGGTGAATCCTTAAACGATCTTTATTCAAGGCGACATCCAATGAAGTTTTGTCACCCGGTATACTGATTCAGGTAAGTCGATAGAAACACTGACTCCCTTTCCCCCACAGTTGATTTAAAATAATTTTTGAGAATATATGTATAAAATACCGACGTGCTATATGACGTCAACATCGAGGGTGATGGACTCGATCTGTCTAGACTTTTGGCTATTTATAACCATTAGAAATGTTGCTATCTGTATGTGAAAAAATGACTACAAGCTATAATAAAGTACCTATTTGTTAAAAATGAACTTGTGCCAGTATGCGCAAGTATTTGATTTTTTGTTCGGGAGAAATGTGGTGAGATATGACCGTTGCATATACTACCATTTGTTGTTTATAAAAAAATATATATTTGTTGGGGTGAGATTCGAAGCCGCATCCTTCGGGGCGGTAAGTTGCTGACGCTAACCACGCTTACCATTGTGGTCATTCAACGGGTCGATAAAACACAGGGTGGAAGGAAAACAATGATTTGAAATGAAGGTAAAATCATGGGTGGTTGACGTGTAGTGATCAAGGTCGTTTTACAAAATATCCATATTGAGGAGTTGCGACTACGTACCAAGGTTTTCCTTGAGCGTGTTGGGTCACCATGGTTGCTTATCGTCACATACGGACTGGCAAACAGTGTTCCTTTCTAGTGACTTCTACTTCAGCTTATTTTGCATGCTTGATAGTCGCATCATTTAGCATAATCATTTGAAATGCGGTTATTGTTTCCAATAATTCATCCAGCACTTTTGTCAACCGATGGGTAATGCTATTAATTCCTTTACATGATGCTAATCGTGATTCTTGCAAATTAATAACGTGTTGCTTATGATAGGTGTTGTGAGATGTTGGTTTCTTACCGACCTGGAGTGCGATCTTTTAAAAATGAATTACATAATTAATTATTCTTTAAGTGACAGAGGGACGAAAGTGTGACACTCAGCTGCACAATTCGGACTAACCGTCCAGTTGTCATAGCTTCCTCATCTAAGATGGCTAGAGGATAGATCGATAAAACGAACCAGACACACACCACAGTTTCCCGTCTGAATGCCGTGCTGCTGTATCTTGCCATCCGGAAAATTTATTGCTCGTTCGAACGTCAGAAACACGTATTTTAAGTTAAAAGTTAAATGTTTCAGACTCATCCCTCCCCTATGCAACCGATGCTCTGCAATTAAAGTTGCATCAAACGGTTAGGAATAGTAGCACACCCTTTAGAGCAATTTGAGTACTTTCTTGAATAAACTTTTGGAGTTTTTAGTCAGTCAATGTGATTCCCAATATGTATGAATTTTTCCGTCATTTATTCCAGCTGTCCAGTTCCGCCTTCACTGTGGTCACAGAGAAGAGAAAGATATATTTCGCAGATGATTTCAATACAGTGAGTTACCTCCATAACTGTAGCTGCGAGAGAGTATTCCGTTTTTATTCTAAATCTGGTATACCTTAGCGGTTCTACTTTCTGTCCATTCTCACTCTGGCTTGCAGGAACAGCTACAAAATATTTTCAACGAGGCACAAAAGCATTCGATAGATAATGAAAATAACTCTTTAAAGAATTTCTTCTGTTCCCTGATCGATCTGGGCGATACCTTAATTGAACCGGATGAGAACGGCTGTCCAGATTCCAAATCGAGCTTAAATGTGGAGCGAAAGTTTGACGAACAGTTGTCTACGGAATCCAACCACATCCTAGTTTGTGTCTTGAACTCGAAAATCCAGGAGAGAAGCGCCACACACTCAACGGATCTCACATTTGGGTAAGTTTATATCACATTACTGGTCCGCATTTCGCTTCCATGCGTGCTGTTTTTCCACCAGCTTATACGGATACCTTTTCTCGTTTCCGCCTCCCCCCGCCCCCTCATCCCGGTGTCATCATATTCTCGCCCTTGGATCTGCTCCCGGCCGCAGTGCCCAAACTGTGAACGAGATTCGCACAACCCTGATCACTTGTCTGAAAGTGCACTGTGATCGAATCCAAACCGCATACAGACAGAATCAATTGGAATTTCGAGCTGATTTTTGTCCGGTAAGTGATTATTTGTCCATATGGTATTTTGTATCTGACTTATGCAGCCTTGTATGAGAGGGATACAATTGAAGACGAGTTCACACCTTTCCGGTGGGCTCTCAAACCACAAAGCAAACGTCTTTATCACCAACATGTGAAAGTGTCACAAATATTGCACAGCATTTTTCATGGTTGATGATCCAGTAATCGGTCTTGATAAGATAGTTGTATCTGAGTGTAAGTACGAATGTATTCTCTTGTGAATTTTTTTCAGACATTTTGGTTTTCGGGCCTTTTGGTATGTTCGGTGTATATGAGACGCTTAAGGTTAATCGAATCGTCGTGCAAAACAACCTCGTTTCTGATTTATATTTGAATTTTACTTCCCAGCCCGTTAGAACAATAATAGCCCTCATTTTTTGACCCTTAACCATCATCGACTATAAGCCTATCGTTTGTATTATACTTCAGCGATTGCCTGTCGCGTGTGAACAGCACACACTTGAGAACCAGACCTACGTTAGAACTGCCGAGTTTGTAGTGACCATATTCTGTTTCCGTCATGGAACCAAAAGGAGCTAGCCCAGAGATTCATCTCTAACCCTAAACTGTCGGATTAGCACGTTAACTCCCGGATGGTAAAGTTTTGTATACCGGCACTAGGCTGCGCAGGAAGATTTACATCCACTCCAACGGAAGCAGCTGAAATGTTGAAAACTCAGTATTTTAACGTTTTCGCTGCATCGCAGGTTGGAGGTCTACAGCTAGCTTCCCGGTTGCATATTCCTCGCTGGCCAGCTTATCATTTGTTGCAGAAAACGTCATAGCAAGCCTAATGGCTTTGCGTAAAAATTTAACCCCCGACGCGGACAATATACACCCGAAATCTCTGATCTTTTTGACGGAACACATATCCGAACCGCTAGCCATTCTGACCCAACGAATGTTCGACCAAGCAAAGCTCCCACCTTCGCGGGAACAAGGAGTTATTTCGCCCATATAAAAGGTGGTTTTCGTAGTGACCCCGCAAACTATCGACCAATAACCCTGCTCCCGGTCTTATCGAAAGTCATGGAGTCAATTGTAGTAGATTCTCTGATGGAACACCTCTTTCGACAGCTCAATATGGGTTCGAGCAAAAGCGATTCTGGCCCACCAACTTGATTCTTGTTTGAGATGAATGAACCAGAACAGTCGACGAAGGAGATGCAGTGGATGTGATTTATCTCGACTTCTCAAAAGCATTTGATTGAGCAAATCACCAAAGTTTGTTACAGAAGCTCTACAATTACGACGTCCAAGATTTCGCGTTTGATTGAATTAGAGCATTCCTCCGACAACAGAGTATATCAGCTCGTGTTTCTGATTCCACATCCGGATCTATCAACGTGGTGTTCCATAAGGGTCTGTACTCGATCCCCGTTTGATCCTCACATTCATAAATGATCTACTGAACGCGTTAGGTCCAAAATCAATGATATATGCAGACGACGATAAAATCTGGAATACAGTAACAGAACCCGAGGATCCTCTAACACTTCAAGAAACACTTAACGCAGCTTATCAATGGTCTAAGGAAAATGACACTGAATTCAATGTTTATAAATGCAAAGTCCGATCCCTATACCACAAGAGAAGATTCTCGTGGTCCCTCGGATATCAGCAACTACCACATACTTCCAGTGAAAAGGACTTCGGTATAGATGTTCAAGAGGACTTTAACTCTGTAAATATCTAATGGGGACAAGAGAATCATGAGCTTTTAAGTAATTCCCATAATAAAACTTTGACTTTTGCACGCTACTTCCTTCAG
>UZAN01044830.1:6707-23153 GCA_900618425.1 Echinostoma caproni
CCCACCACCGCCGCCGATATCAGAAACCGAGCATCCACCTCATGTACCACCAGTTCCACCACCACCCTCCGGTCCACGCCAGGACTGGAGCGAGTCTGTCCGTAAGTATTCATATACTATAATTTTTCACATAAGCGTTCTTTTCCGCTCTGTGCTTAAAAAATATCTTTTTGTACGTCTTCAAAAACCATGATTGTTGCTACTTACGCCTTCGACAACTGTTTAATATCGTCGTCGTTATTTTTTCATCAATTCGAAACGCCAAACGATATCTGTCGCACCCATTTTAGGGTAACACAAGAGAGACGGAATAGAGTTTCAAGTTCCTGGCTTCTTGAGAATCTTTTCTCTTCATTGTTTCCTGAATGTGGTCAGAACCGCATAGTGAATAAACTATCGAGAATTTGTTTGTTGGAAGAATGGCTTTGAGACTAACGGTTACTTTCAACCTTATTGTCATAGAATCTTTTCAGCGTATGGATGTCCGTTTGGTTTGTTCCATTATTGTCTTCACCCTTCAATTTGTCTATTCGATTTCTGACCACTAATGGACTATTATCCTTTATACAGACGTTTGCAGACCTTGTGCAGGTCTAACAACTCAGATCCCAACCCGATAGTTTTCTCATGGAAACAAAATCAGTAAATATTTGGTTTCTTTTCCTGAGTACATCTAAAATGCTCAACAAAATTTTCAAACATTTCTATATTTTCAGCAACCAAATGGGGCCCACGATCAGACAATTTCGTCCCTCACCCTGCGCCAAACGGTTCAAGTAGTCGCCCACAGGTGCACCATCAATATCAAGAACGAGAACCGTTTAGCAATCATTCACACGAACCTTTTAATTCGAACCAGCAACCTCATCTCTCAGTGCGACATGCAGATGACTATAATCGACCAGGGCACCAAGAGGATAGAGACTATCGGGACTTTGACGACCGCGAACCACCATCACGACCCGCTAATGAATATTTCAATCGACCTGGACAACATTCAAACAATTACAATTCAACCAAGCATCCTCCGGATCAATCGCATGCTGCGAGAAGAGGCGATCTACCGCCAATGGGTGATCTCCATGGTCGACACTTTCCACCTCCGCCACAATCATCATTTGAACATCATCATTCATATGAACATCGACCCCCTGAGCCGTACCCACCCAGAGAACCACAATATACTTATCCACCGCCACCTCGTCCGGACAACTGGAGCAAGCCGTGGGCGGAACCCAGCCATAGACCCGGAGATTTTGGTTACATGCCGCCGGGGCGTAACGCCCCACCTCCACCGGCCAGACCTCCGAACCGCTTCCCTCCTCCACCGCCAGCGGGTCACGATATGTATCGATCACCAGAAGCCCCACCCATTCACGATGCTGGTTATTTTCCACCGCAAAAACGACCGGCTCCACTCCCTCCAATGCATCCTGAACACTCGGGAAAATATCCTCGTCCCGAGCCCTCTTGGAATGGACCGAAACCTTGGTGAATTGAACTAGCAAATTATTTCTGTATATAGCACAAGATGTGAGGCGTTTTTCACGTTTGCCTTTTTGTGATAAATCCTTGTGTTTTAACTCTATCGTAGTCTCGTTTTTCTCATCTAGTGCGAATCAGTTATACCAACCGGAGCGTAACTATCAATCTCAAATAAAAGATGTCCATAGTTATTTTGGAATCGTGCCAATTGGACGTTTGTGCTAAATGTAGCTGGCAACCGACCCTAGATGCAAGCTATTGTGGTTCGACCNCTTTGAAAAGGTAGCTGTAGCCGCTCTGGGATGGAGGAAACCACGTGGAGGTCAACAGTTGACGTGGAGACGAGGCATGAATAAATGCACAGAGACATTAGGTAGAGTAGGTCTCTCAGGCCTTCCAGGTTGGGGTCCAAAAGAATCCACAACCGGTTGGTTGGAGAAGGGTATGGCAGCGAACCGACAGCATTGGCGTTCTTGTTGTCATTTCTTATCAGGCCAGAATGCTTGAAACGATGTGTGCAGAGTTCGATTGTGTTCTCTGTGTGTTGACCATAAAGGTTCACCTGCTCCCTCCGTCAAAATAGGTTCAAGCCCTGTTAACCTTGAATATTACCACTAACCTTGTATGCACTACGAGTTTGGCAGCGATCAGTGAAGTTCGCTTCACTGTATTTCGCTGTACGATGATGATGGTAGCCCATAAAGAGAGGAAGATGGAGTATAAATGAATAATAAGTACGGAAATTGGCGTACTTGTCAATCAATGATATACACAGCGGGGATTTAATATTGACTCGAAATTCATTCATGTGCGAAACGCACTCATGGTCTAAACAAGAAAAGAACCGTTCCATGACAGGATGCACATAAGTGACAGTTTGACCTCACCCATAGCACAGAACAGGATTCTTCACGCATGGTCTAAGCAGTGGCATTCACGAACGGAGCGATTCGTGCTACCAGCATTATTTATTGAAAAATATGATACAATTATGTTGGGTAACGGTAACAGCAAGCCTAGGATGACAAACAAACCAAGGAGTGATTTAAAGATAAAAACATCCGAGATTTCGAATGCAATTTTAGATGGAAGACTGAGCAGAGGATAGGAGTGTAACGGAGTAAACAGCACTGACCAATTCACATAAAAGAAACCTGTGTAACACAGCTGTCTTGGTTTAGTTTATGTCATCAAAAGTACATCATTACGCAAACGATAAAGAAAACGTTAGCCAAGAGGGTGCTGTAAAACGTGAAAAACCACGCGTGAATGAAGGCGTTTGTATAAAAAAAGGCGTCCATAATTGTGGTTTAACAGGCACCAGAAGTTCCTATATGTATTCATATTATTACTTCTCCGCTCAGTTCTCTTAAGGTGCGGTCTCCTGACCCACCAAATAAGGCCATTACTACTTGCCTACTCTTACGAGTTGGGTAAACTGAGGAATGCTACCTCACGGACACGTTGGGAATCCTGGATTGGCGCAGAGCCATCCGAAAGGCGTATGTATGAACCGTTCTAACGGTCACCGGCTACCAACAATTCTACCCTGCAGGTCGCACTTGGTTGTGCAAGGGTTAGTGGTGCACCCTCGAATAAAA
Organism: Echinostoma caproni; assembly: GCA_900618425.1. Taxonomy (NCBI): domain Eukaryota; kingdom Metazoa; phylum Platyhelminthes; class Trematoda; order Plagiorchiida; family Echinostomatidae; genus Echinostoma; species Echinostoma caproni. Next base: position 9,794 of record UZAN01044830.1, read on the forward strand.
GCCGAGCGACGCTGGGGACGTCACTTAATATCCCATTCCCAACTTTCTTCATGGATCGTTTTACAATGTGCATCACGTTCATGCTACGGTGTTCTCTGGAAGCGACGCGCTCTCCCAGTGGCTGGAGTGACAAATGAGCAAGCTGGGGATCTAAATCATCTATGCACCAGATCCAGCATCCATGTAGCCTGCTGGAATGTTAGAACATTGCTAGACACAGGAATCCAGTGTATCACGATGTGACCACTGCACGACTACTAGTTAGACATCTGTTGTCTGTCCGAAGTCCGACTACCTAACTGTGGCACAAAACTAATCAACGTACCACATAGCAACGCAACCTACCGGTTGTACCGCAGCGACCCAACTGACAACTCCGGTCTGTACGGGGTAGCAATCGCCGTGAACGGCCGGGCCAACAATGTCAAGATCTCCTGGGAACTAATCTCTTCCAGGATTGCCATAGCGCGCTTCAGAGGAAAGCCGTTTAATCTGACAGTCATTGCTGTATATGGTCCAACGTTACATGCGGAAGAGCCCATCAACGATGACTTCTACAACCAAGTTCACGACAGTGAACCGCAGTCCGAGGCGCGACATCCTCGTTATTGCAGGGGACTGGAACGCACGCACTGATTCATCAGACGAACGTACTCAGCATGTTCTGAGAAAGTTCAGCCTTGGTCAACGTTGCGAAAATGGCGAACGCCTAGTCACATTTGCTGACCTTAACCGGCTGGTAGTGGCCAACACTCGTTTTCAGCACCCCAGAAAACGTGGTACTCAAACGATGATCGAACGACACACCAGATTGATTATATTTTGGTACGTGCTCGCTGGGCCTCTTCGGTAGAAGACTGCCGTTCCTATCGCGGCATAGAAACTGGAAAGAGGAACAGTACAGACCATACCCTTGTACGCACTCGCTTCAATATCCACCTGACTACTCGCTGTTCAACCGACCATCAAACCAAGCTGGCTCTCTACAGATGTCAAACAGTTCGAAGACTTGCGACATCAATTGTGACCCACCTAGCACGACAGAAATCATCAATACAGTCACTTCTCTGGAAAGCAGAAAGGCCCCTGGAGAAGATGGGATACAACCAGAATTATTTAACGCTTGCTTACCGACTCTGATCGATCCGCTGCACTCTCTTTTCCTTTTCATTTGGGAAAGAGAAGTTTTTCTATAAAACTGGGTGGGTTCAATTTTTGTCCCGGTCCCAAAAATGGGCGACAGATCTAGATGCGAAAATTACAGGAGTATTAGCCTGTTTGATATTGCGGCCAAATTGTTTGCAGTGATATTGCTTAATCGCTTCGCAGTCGTCAGGGTGTAATGATTATAGTAGTAGTAGTAGTAGTATGCACGGAATTCGGAACACGACCCACGCAATAAGAATCACAGAACACAAATCAAAGATCACATGCTGTAGCCTTCGCACCGTGCCGTGGATGGCGTTGCCGACTCGGTGGTCAACTGAAAACCTGGAGTAGCGCGATCAAGGCGGATTTGGAATTACTGGGTCTTCAATCCTTATATCGCAACTGGAACCAAAACTGGGTTTCTCACTGCGTCAACCTTGCTACAGATCGTCATGCATGGGAAGACATCCAAGAAGCCGACTTATCCTCCCGCGGGACTTAGTCGATCAAAAGTAAAAGTAAGTCTCCTGACCCCCTCCCTTCTCGTGGAGCGTAACCGGTGTTTCGTTCTGACGAACTCAATAGCGAGGCGGAAATGGATTGAAGGAATCAAAAGTTTGCTGCATCCCGTCATTGTCAACCGATATAAAATCCGTATTCAATTTCGAGCTTTTTAATCGACACCCATAAGTGACGTTATTGTCATTCGATGATTCCAAACGTACAGTATAACATTTTCCTCGGAGATATGTAACAAATAATCTTCATTGCCGCTGTGATCCTTTTTCCGGAGGAATATTTACATAAACTGGGTCAACACAGTGACGTAATTCCTGCAGTCGAATCTGATAGATCAACGCCAAAGTTTTCAGTTTTTTAGAATAAAATAAATCCTATAAAATTGAAAAACGTTTAACAAACCTGGAGTTTAGTTTTTTCATAACTTTCCCTCTCTGTAGCCATGCTACTTGATTTTGATCACTCAATGGTTCAAACTGACGGTGTTCTTTGCGGACAGGTCGGTGGTCTATGGTTCATATTTCACCAGCTTTGTGCACATTCCCTTTGCAGCTCTTGTTAAATGTTTCCTTGAGGTCGTTGGCCTCATTCGCTAGATTACATTGTACAAACGACAAGTGCAGAAAACATCAGTTCCCGAAACCAAATTACCAGCAAAACCCGGCTATCCTATGTATATCGAAAACACTGTACGTGGGGCATTCGTATTAACGTAATCTACTGCGAATAAATACATTTTTGAATCAAGACCGAAAGAAGACATATGTCGCGAGATGTTAACATTTCGTTTGATCTTCTCAATCGCTGACGTAAAACAAACAAGCACATTGAAATTGTAAATCATAGAGAACGGACATGTACAGTTAGACAGGGGCTATTAGAATTTTAAAAAGTATAAGTCAACTCCACGGCAAGTGAATTGATTGGATTAACAACTTTTGGGCATACAGAACGGGGTTATGTAATCGGATCAGTACGGCCTCACTTATTGCCAACAGTTTTGCACTGTGGTTACGTAACAACGGCTTGAAAGAGGAAGCGGGATCAACTGTGTTTGGTTGTCATGAGGTGTTTTGCAATTGATGACCCCGGGTTACGTGTGACCATCTGATTACTAAACATAGGTTGCTTCATTGACTTCACTAACCACTTTGGAATGTGTTCGGCCATCCGCTGTGATAATTGACGGTTGGTTCTGCCTATGTATGAGTCACCGCAACTGCAGGTGAACTGGTATACAGTGTGTGAGATAGAACCGGACTGCCAAACATGCACACGTTTGTCCAAATCAATTTCACGAGTAGAGGTGATAAGTCGGAGTTGAGCAGCTGGGAATGTGCGGCTGAGAGCTGACTTAAACTTTTGACGCACATCGTTCAGGTGATCGTCCTTGAAAGATAGTTTGATGTAAACGGCTTTCTGGGGAACAGTTGGTGATGGGTTACCCTTTTGGGATTGTTTACCATGGAAATCAATGAATCCTTCGGGGTAACCGTTTCGAAGCAATGTTTGCTTCAGGAATTCTTCCTCATCTCGTAGTGTATCTGGGGAACAAATGCTTGTGGCTCGATGAAACAGAGTTTTTACGAGTCCACGTTTGTAAGCCATGGGTGAGAAACCAGAGAACTGTAAATATTGGCCACTCCATGTTGCTTTTCTGTGGATAGAGCGCCGTAATGTACCATCTGAGCGCTTCGTAATTCTGATATCCAAAAATGATAAAGGATCGTCATTTTCTTGTTCATGGGAAACGGAAAGATTTGGATGAATAGAATTAAATTGTCTCAAAAGGGATTCGAAATGTTCACGCTTTAGGAAAATACTTTTACCAGTATCCATAACCACAGATAATCTTAGGGATCAGTCAGTCATTTTGTTGCATCAAAAATAGATCACTGAAAACACTCATCTGTTTGCGCAATATATTTGGAGTGTTCAGAAGTTGATGAATTGGCTGAAAAGGTATGTGACGAGTATTTGCGATAGTTTGTTTTCGTATCTGAAGTCTCACCGTTGTGTTTGGTTGAAGTCAGATTAGACGGCCATTCAAAACTTGAAGCTACCAGTGTTAAAATTACAAAAAGCCGGCGCTGGATAGAAGAGATTTGTTTATTACAAACCACATTTAGGGTATGGATAATTTTGCGTACATATAACAAGATGTCTCATTTTGAACATGTCATCACAATTCCCGACCACACGCAGGATAATGAATGGAACAGTTTGTATTTATCATTTTCAACACAGCAATTTGCTCTGAGAGGTCTTGTTCATTTTCGATCGTTGAAAAAAACCACATCCTTCTGCATACTACTCATAAATGTGAGTAGTATCTCACAACGCCTGTACTTTTTCGTGAAGTCACATCAGAACACTGATCTTTTGCTGGCTAGTTTTGCACACCAAGTAGTCACCATTTTCAAAATAATTAACGGAGTACCTTCTTCAATGCATTCACTTCTATTTCAAACTCTCTTTCGAAAGCGCTATGCAAAGTGATGCGATTTCACCCCTCTTAGAAACGGTGATCTAATGTTAACGTAATATACATTTTTACATGGCTCCCACAGAATCATCCTTACTTTCGCCATAGATTGAACGTAAGGTGGTTCGATTGTTCGAACATTTTCGTGGCCTAACTCCTGTACCCCAGCTGACTTCGGAAAAACGGCAAGCATTAGAAGAGCACGGCAACCATCCTGAAACATGCACATTGAGGAATATAAATTTGCATGATCTTTCAGCTCTTCGTCCTTTTGAAATATTCGTGCTTTTCAGCAGAGAGAACCGTACAAAAATGAGTATTATAACAGAATTGTGCAAAAATTCCGGCACAAGAATTGTTCCTTTAAACTTAATGCACATTTGACGGTCTTGACTTGGAGAGTGACGGCATGTGTCGGGAGATTTATTAATTGTGAGTGTGTGCATGTACTTGACACATCTTCAATGACGTTTCGCTTGTCATGATGCACTACTTTATGTACGATGGTATCCATCTCTGGACTCAAGAACGCGCCGAGTACGAATAGTTTAAGATATATGATGTTTTTCATGTTTCACTCCAAGTTAACATAACCATTGACTAAACTTGAGCATATTCACATTCTGTGGCGGGACAGTGAGCNCAGTGAGCTCTCTGAGCTGCAATGCGTGAAGCACAATACCATTCAATGTCCGCCTTGTTAGACTGGAAAACGTGTTCGGAGGTGATAAAGTCTCGTGTTATCATCATCGGTCAAATGAGGTTCGACAGAATGTAGAACAACAGCATTCCACAATAAAACAGACAAGTTACGCGCTCAAGACGAAGACCGGACTACAATTACGAATAAGTATAATTTTTCCTTCAAATGAAATAATGGAAGACTTGACTCTATTTTATGAAAAAGTTTGTTGAATGTAAAGCAAAAGATAGCTATTCAAGTTTGGAATACGTTCGATTCAAACATAACCCTGGAGGTTAATACTGGGATAAGCGAGTCGATTGATATAGTACTTGTAATGGACCATTGAACATCGCAATAGTGAAATCCAAGATGAAGGACAAGATAATAGAGTGGATGGATGGGATGATAGGAATAATCCACTCATCCATAGTATTCTTATTATCATGCCATTGATTTGATTTGTTCTGATGTTACGTGTTTCGTATTGAATGTCACAATGAAACCGTAGCAGACTGATCCCAATCTGGTGTCAAGCTTACAATGTTATAACATCACAGAGATGTCTCAATCAATCAAAAAATATGTGATTGATTTTCGATAGTAAAAAAGCAGACTATAGTTATAATTTAATGTGAGTAATACAGGATTTTGATTCAATTTCAAAGCGGAAATGCGTCGCGTATATAGTAAATAAACTGTGAACTGAAAAGCTAAGAAGCACTTGGCAGTTGTTTCGATCTGATTGGGTCTCATCAATCCATCGACCCAACTGGAGATCGAACCCGGGATCTCATGGGCACGTAGCGATTGTAACACAACCCGCGATTAGGTGCCGGAATTGGCCACATCAAGACGCAGGAAAGCGAAAATCATAGAAAGCTTATCGAGACTGCAATAAGTTGTCCCAACTATCTTTCAAAACGCACTACCTGAAAAGCAGGAACCTAACCCACCCAATGGCATTACCCAGCACTGGTTGCTCTACATTCGGCTGGCTTAATCAGTTGGGGTCTGACACGACATCCTGGATTGCTGCAGAGTGTCTTCACCTTCATGACAAGACAATCAATTCCGACCGGCAGCCAGTCTAGTGAAATACGATTCGTTACGAGGTGTAACCTCAAAGCAAGCTTACACAAAGGCCGCGAAACTTAGCGGACTCAACGTGCATCAGAGATGGAACGTGCTGCCACCATGGGACACTGCCGTAAGCTGTTCCATCTCATCCACGTCACCCGTAGGAAATCTTTCCATGTGAGTGAAACGATCTGCGAGGCTGACGGCTCGCCCATTTATAATTAACAGCGACGTCTTGCTCACTTCGAGGCATAGTTTAACTGGCCATCAGCGTCACTATCTCACAGCTGTTTCGGTAAACATCCCATGGTCTATCTCAACGAACCTTCTGAGGTGGAAATCCACAAGGAGATCCAAACCTTGAAAGGGAAAAAAGCGCCGGGCTCCGATGGCCTCCCCCAACTGTCTTTAAAGGAGGTGGAATAAAGTTTGTTAAAGAATTAGTGGTTCTGTTCTCTAAAGTTCGGAACACTGAGCAGGTCCCCTCCTGGTCTGAGGAACTGATTGCTGTTCCCATCTTCAGAAACGGCCCGCGCAGTGACAGCACCAACCACAAGTGTATAAGCCTGATCCCGATAGCGCCAAATCTGCTGGCGTCCGTCATACATTGCCGATTGTACAAGACACGTAAAGAGCAGACCCACGAGAAGGCTGATTTTCGCGCCGGGCGTGGATGTATCGATCAAATCTTCACTGCCGACAGTTGATTGAGCACCGTCATGCCTGTCAAAGACCAATGATCATTTTGTTCTTAGACATTCACACAACCTTCGACTCTGTGGACAGGACCGCACTACGAAACGGTTTGTTGAAGAATGCAGTTCCTGAGAAGTGTGTCGATCCTCAAAGAGTTGTATCGTCATACCTCAGGTCGGATTAGGTCCTATGACCAGCTTTCACTACCACATCAGGATACGCACATATTTTGTTAAGGTTCTCCTATATCCTCATGCCTCTTCATATTTGTCATAGAGGATTTTCTACAGAATGATTTGTCCGGTCTAGCTAACGGTGGAGTCGAACTGTTCCCAGTCCTTGACTCAAAATATGTCGATGACATCGCCGTGCTGCTTGGCAATACACAAACAGTCCGACACACTTTGAAACGCTTGACGATAGAGGTATCCAGGTATGGTATGTGCTTTGTGCCGTGCAGAGTGATTGTACAAGACTGACAGGAGCCTCTTCCTACACTCACCCATTGTGGTGATCAGCTGGAAGTAGTTGGGAGCTTTAGGTACCTCAGAAACTTGATCGCAGTTGGCGATGGTGGTGGGGAGGAGATCACATCACAAATAGGAAAGCTAGAGCAGCTTTCACCTACGGGCACCTGCGGTGCCGGCATGAAATTCGTCTTTCCGTTAAGAGAAGGGTGTACACTCCCGCGGTTCGTAGTGTTCTGATGTACGGTCGCGAGATCTGACCCCTCCGCCTTAAAGATGGTAATCGACCACAGATGCCTCCGAAGCATTGCTGGTGTCTGGCGGGAACATCGGGAGAGCAATGACGAGGTTCTTCTTCGCGCGTGTTGGATGTGGACAGTTGCCTTCTAAAAGAAGTAATCACCCTACACCACCTCTTTTGGCTTGGCAAGGTTTTGCGTACGNTCTCTTTGCACTTGCCGTGTAAAGGTGAAGAAATGCGGTGACGGTCAGACCATGATTTAACGTAAGGGTTTGAAGAAGATGGCTTCGGGTGGTGCAACCTGCCTTCCAGGTTGGGGCCTAAGGGACGAGGATTGTCGTTAGTTAGAGACGCTGAGAGTTATGAGCCAGAATAGAAGTCAGTGATGTGAATGCTGCACGGGTTGACTGTTGAAATCCTGTCCCATAAAAACATACACAAACAAAAATGTCAAAAAGTGTACGGTGAAAAGAATAAAAAAATTGTTATTCTCCCTAATCAACGTAAATCTCTGACCCCCTTTTACTCTGCTATGTATCCCCCCATGTTTTGTTCTTCCTGTTGTTGCGTTGAAACAAAGCTTGATCGTAAGCCGGTGATAAATAAAGATAAATATTGAGAAAAAATAAGTGAGAGTTTCGTGTCAAACCCATTTTCTTCAGGGTCTGTAAAAGTATATTACGATCGATCCACCACTCAATAATCCAACCGACGAACGAAGCCATTTGCAACAATCCATTTGTTTTACTTTCAGTTTGAACAACCATTAACCATGCACTTTCGTGCGCCGGTTTTGGTTGCTATCTTCAGGTGAAGCATAGAAAGAATGCGTGACTTAAAACCTAAAAAACTGGAGACGCCCTCCAACCTCATCAACAGACAATCATGAAAAATGAAATTGATTGTGCCGTAAAGAAGGGTATGCGAAACAACTCAAGATGTTAGAGTTAGTTAAATGCAAATCTGAATGGTACACAGTCGTCAACATCGTACAGCGATGACGGTACATAGTAATTGGGCAGAAAGTTTGACCAAGTGCCACATGATTCGATCAGTCCGGTGTCAAAGGTCTCACCGTTTCAATGACTATTTTAGCATTTAATATTCAACCACCAACCGCAAGTGAAATACTTTGAGTGTAGAATTCACCGGTGTTGTGTGGGTCAGACCATACGTCCTTCTCATGGTGCAGCCATACCTTAAATACCCCGTGATTCAATCGAGCCGGTGACTATGCATACTAGTCTTAAAGAAGATTCACGAAATCCTTCAGATATATTCCTAAAGGAACTAGTTGAAAGTAGCCCATCGACATATTTAAAGCCTATGAGAATAGTCTTGTGTGATCGACGACTTCCGTCTGTTTCTCGATGGATTTGTGGTCACTGTTGTTCGCTTGAGTGCTTGCACAAGTGATAAGACTCTGTGAACACGACTGTTTACTGTAAAATCAACCACATAAAATACAATTTGTTAGTAAGATCTTCGCAACGTGTCCTGTCTTGTTTGAGTCACTGATGCAAGATAACTATCAGAAGACGAATGATTAGATGTCTCCAAATCCATCAAGCACAGAGACACAACAATAGCGCATCCCAAATTGGAGTAGGAGATCTGATTGTATCGTAGAAGACAGTTGAGTGCATTGTAGTATTCGGAATATGAATCCAAATCCATTAGCACGAACACACATTCGGACTGAACACCCACTGAATAGCACAAGGTTAGGTAGAACCAAGACGAACCCTGGATACAGTTAATTCTATTAGGAAAATCATACAAATAAATATAACAAGCATCGAACAATCTTCTTCGGTCTCCAATTGATAAAGAAATGGCTCATTTGATTGTCTTCTTGCATTCACCCAATCGGATTGATGAAACTCTACACTGCAAGATTGATCGGGAAACCTGTTTCTTGGTTGGCTACATGGAGACCCCTGTAAACATTCCGTTGCATGCCTCTGGATCGTCTCTGTAGCAACTAGGTAGGAAGTCACACGACCTCAACATACATACACAACAACCGTTACAAATAACTTGAAACGTTTGAACAGAAGGTTTTACTGGTGTTGAATATGTTCCCTTAAGAAAGACGGCTCAGTGCCAGCTCTCCGTGACATTCAAAAACACCGCTGCTTCTGAACCGCAAATTATCTTCGCGCTATGGAGGGTATAGCCCAGCCAAAAGCAAACTACGTATGAACCGTTATTCTACCTTTAGATTCAACACTTTCCTTATTAAATACAGAAAGCTGTTGCTTCTGGCGAAGAGTAAACCGCAACGTGAAAATAAATGTCTCTTTCGGTTCGCTAACAAGCATCATAACAAGTGACCGAGGGTGACTTCCGTTAACACTCCCTGAAACATTGTTAATGGAACTTCATCAATATCTGTCCACGGAGAATAATTTTGACAAGTAAAGAGTAGCACCTATTAAACCCAAAGAACATTATGGGAGTGCTGCATATAATTTACATAATATAAGCCGAAAGCCCGTTGAATAGTGATTTTCACCAGTTTTCGTATCGTCATTCACGCGACAAATTTTACGCTGAAGCATCTCCAAGGGTATTAAATTTTCTTCCAACCCGGGGAAAACAGAAACATTCCTGCACCTTGGCTCTATAGCATCGTGATGAATTCAATCCTATAATCAAGAAAAATTGATGCACAGTCTAGCCGAGGGAGGAATCGAACCTTTAATCGGTGCTAATATATATCTGAGGTCAGTGTGCCAAACGAATCACGATGCTGAGATATGAAAGTATTATACCAACTGTCTACTGTTAACACTTCGTCATGGTCAAACCTACCTCTTACTGCTTTCAGCAACAGAGTATTCTGTAAGACCATACTGCCACTTGGTTTCTCTCTCTCACTTATGTACAATCCGTACAGGCATTTCATTTCAAATTGCTACTTATCAACTACGTCGAAGAAGTTTATTTCAATTTTGCGATCCCTTTATGCTAATAGCCGAAACCGAATCAGAGTTTACGGCACTTTGACGCCAGATTTCACCACGGAAAAAGGTGGGGTTAGAGTTGCATTATATTAAACTTCGTCCTAGATTTAATTTTTTAAACAGTCCTATCCTCTTGCGAGAATAGTGGCGTCAATTGGCTTCCAGGTGGCAGACTGCGACATTCGGATGTCGGTCGAGTGTATGCTGCCATAGTTCGGCAAGTTCTGCTATACGGTGCAGAAACTTGGCCATTAAGAAAACAAGACGAAGATGGACTGGCGGTTTGAACATCGCTATCTACGCAGCATGAATCTGGTGCGGCAGCCGGACGAGGAATACTGAGCTTCGGCGTAGAATACTAGATAATCTTGGTCGCCCACTGGAGCAAGTGGTCGACCTCCATAGATTACGCTGGTTGGGGCATGTGTTACGCATGTCACCAAATAGGTTACCACGGCGAGCGATGTTTGCCGAGGCAGGTGATTGAAAGCTATGGGTGATCAACCTAAGACTCAGCATGAGGGTATGAAAACCCTAACCAGGATTTTGGGTCACATAGACCTCGTTAGGCTCCCTGGATGGAGACCTCGGTATGATCGTAACCGGTGGTTATAGACACTGAGAGATACGGCTGAGTGTCATAAACAGTGGCGTTCGTGCATCTTCTCAATTTCTCTGCAACATTAATCCACTGAAATTCCCAATTAATGTCCGACTCCACTTTCAACTTTCCGATCTTTCTCCTACTGTTCATCGAAATGGGCAGCCAAAACCGTAGCAAGAAAGTGCATGCATGGTTGTNAAAACTGAACCTAACTGATTGTAAAAACTGAAACTCAAACGATGAAGATGTCAACTTTGGTATTGGTATATAAATCACTCGGTCTAGTTTCATTTCCAGCCCGATACTTTTCAATTTCAAATTGAAATAACATTCATATTTCAAATATGCCCGCAGCTTACTTTTTCACTACCCACAAGGTCTAGAGAACCGACCAAAACCAGGGCGAAACAAGTGAAGTGGTCATTATAGTAAAGTAATTGTCCGCCTATCAATCGTATTCTCCCCGTAGGAGCTTCTTTCTTGTCGATCTTTCAATAGTAACTAGAATTTCTGTAACACGTCAGATAAAACACACATGCGCTGGTCATCCTTTCAAAATATCAATAAGTAAGTAGCCTCAAAAAAATGGAACATCGAAAGTGATGATATCATCAATCAGATTGTGCTGGTCTTAGAAAAGACCGATTATTCGTACTCAGACTCTAAACAGAACCAATACATCGTTCTCCGGTTCAAATGTGCAATGTGTTTGCCGTTACAGTAGATTTTCAAAAACACAACTGTCCTGTGTAAAGCAAATCCGTGAGCGTCGAATCGCTTCCAGCATTGAAATCGGGACCTCTTGAAATATACATAAGTGATGTTTTTTCCTCATCCATTTTCTCCAGATTAGGACAGTATACTTTTCTCTATGAATAACCCTAAAGGAGTTAAATTCGGAAGCAATGATATGGGTTACCTTCCGTCCAATTCCCTGCAAAGTAAATATTTCGTCGAGCCCGTTGGTCGCAAAAGCTACGATGCGGGGCTCTATGCTGTTGGAAAAAGTTCCAAGATGGATAAAAACAAACTTCTCATGTCTGGAAAGTTTCTCTTTCAATTCAACGAAAAATCTGATAGCGTTAACCCTGTCTGAAAGAGAAAAAGACCAATAATTCTGAGAACGGGAGTGCCAAATACTACGTTAGCTTTCACGTCACCTTTTCATAAGGCAAAGGAGTTCGTCTTGTGTTAACTTAGGCCGTGGTGATGCGCTTTAATTTAATGACAACAGGAGGTCGATTTCCCAGGAAAAGAATATTTGCACATAACAGTGTTAACACTGGTTTATCAACAAACTGATTACAGAACTGCACCTACTGAGCACACTCTTCATGCCATACAGTTTGGACTTGTAGCTCTTGTATCTGTCTTCTCAGGATTGATCTAGTGGACGCAGGTGAAATCCGCAACATCCTGGCGGCTGTTCGAAAACAGAAGATTGGTTCTGGAACAGATAAATCTTTTAACGCGGAAATGTTACTAGTGGCAGCAGCTGTTATTGGGTTCCATTCAGTTTGCGCGGATGAACACCTACGTAAACCGGTGGTATTTGGACATTGTGGAAAACGACGGTTTCAAACTATCCGTATAATGAATCAATTATAAAGGGGTTGTGTTACCTTTAATAGGTGATAAATTGGGGGAAACTTATTTAAAACATCTGATGGTATGAGATGTTCCCCTCCTCGTGTTAACTTACTCCAACTGTTTTTAGACCTCTAAATAAGCAAATAACTGTGGATGTACCGTCCAGACGACCCTGATTGCACTTTTTACAAATTTTACTGGGAAGAAATAAGCTCAAGGGTGAGAAATAAGGTACACACAAAACCTGCAAGTGCGTTACAACGGCATACTCCACCCAAACTGATTATTGACAGGCAACGAAACAGTCTAATTCTCCAATCTGCTCTAAAACGTTTGGAAATTGTTCCAAATGATGTTTCTATTTTTCATTCCCACATGGTGAACAGAAGCAGCACTTTCTATAAAAATGAACTCAAGCTGTTGCATGGAAGTATTTTCTAGCACGATAATGTGATGCTTATATTCCGCATCTGCTGGTTATCGCCTCGTGCCTTCAAAAGGGTGGTGTGGTCTGTATACAACCGACTTAAACCTGGTAGAAATTTTGCCTAATTCTTNCTAATTCTTACTCGAAAGGCTCACCGAAACGCGGAACACGAACTCAAGACGTCTCTTGATCGGAGAATGGCTGATACAAATAGTCTAAATGAGTGAGTCCGAAAATGCGAAATGTTTTTCCTGCTTTGAGAATTGTGACACCTTTCATCGAATTTTTAAATACGTGCCCCTGAAAGCTTCAGTATGGTCAGGGTGGGTGTCTAGGGTTGCGGCAAGTCACCCTCCCCCTGCACCTTTAGAAATGCTTCCATTCGATCGAGTGTTTCAAACAGCCTCTACTGAGGAAGCCCTACTCACTGCCTTCTCGTGGCGGAGGTGTT